>OU892286.1:4044044-4089553 GCA_917834065.1 Ceutorhynchus assimilis
TGATGACGTCATACCGGGTTATTGCGGTGAATTCTTGCAATTACAGGTTCCTGTAATATGGAGTGTGCGTGGAAGGGATTGTTCCGAGTCGTTTCGAAATCGCTACGTATATTTAATTAGGGTTCGGGTTCTGTGATGACGTCATAGCGACCTGGGTCACGTCTGTGGCGCCATTTGGAGTACATAGTTCGATTCAGGGTTCGGGTTCTGTGATGACGTAATAGCGACCTGGGTCACATCCGTGGAGTCATTTAGAGTACATAGTGTCAAGTTTTTTGTGTCGTATAACAGGATGCTGTCGGGGAAATAAAAATCAAATACAATAAATATTGAACTGTTTATTAAAAAATTATAGATTATTAAAATAGATACAATTATCAGTGACCTTATTGATCAATTGATATAATATATACATAATATGAGTTAAAGAGAGATAGATAATACATTATTTCAAATATACAATTATTAGTGACCTTATTGATTAGTTGGCATAATATATACATAATACAAGTTAGGGAGAAAGAGATAGAACGATACATTATTTCAAATATACAATTATTATTAGTGACCTAATTGATTAATTAACATAATATATACATAATACGAGTAAGAGAGAGAGAGAGATAAAATGATACATTATTCCAAATATACAAACAATTATTAATATTGACCTTATAAATTAATTGACAAAGTACATACATATACGCGTTAGAGAGAGAGAGAAAGAGAGAAAACATATTGATGCTCAACATTACTATACTTTTAATTCGTCACCAACATCAAGACTATAATGCCCCCAGGGAAGAGTATTGAAGGAATTGGGCACTAAGAAACGTTTATCGTCAGCTGGACTTAGTGCAATTTTTGATTGTTCAATGCTGAACACATTATGTTGAAAAGACCGAATGGTTCTCTGCGTTACGGTACTTTCTTTAAAATTTTTCAAACAATCAACGTAATCTTCAAATGCAATTTTATACTTGACTATATTTTTTTTGACGCCTTTCGATTTTTTCACAACTTTTCCCTTAAGGGTCTTGAAGCTGTACATTTTGGATCTCAGGCCTACTTGGTGAGTCATGATATCACCATTCAGTTCATCTTTCATTAAACCTAAAACCTTTTTATTGACCTGCGGTATGTTATAGGGGTTATCTGGAGGGTAGTCTGATGTATCGAATTTAGACAAGTCGGCTTTGATGACTTCTTCATATACATCATCGGTTTCGATGTCATATATGAAGCTGTCGGTGTCCATATATTGAATGTGACATTTTTCTGAATCTAATTTGGACAACATGTAGTCGTAGTGAAATGAATACATGAATATTTTCGAAATATCCAAAATCGACATGCCTACATACAATGGTTTGTTGAAAAATAGTTCGGCTTTCTTCAACTCAACCAACAATAAATCATCATCTAAAATGGTTCTACTATGAAATCTTGGACTAGATATTAAATTTTTCGCACCATACCGCCCTTCCCACGTCTTTACAAATTTCACAATCCTATGATTTCGTATGTTTTCCATAGTCTTTCCGAACACCGCGTTATTGAACAATTTAAAAAGATTTTTGTCAAAGTCATTCTTACTCTGTTTACGTAAGTTATTGTTATGCTCGATATAGGGCTTGAGCCACATTGACTGCTTAAATTTTAAAATCTTGCGAATTTTCTTCAGAACTAAGCCATGTTTCAGTGCCTGTTTTAAATTTCGATAATGTATAACATAGTTTTTCTTGTCATACAGCGTGGTCATTAATTTCGGTAACTTTGAATTTGGCGGCTTACGATGTTCTGCCGCGAATGGTAAATCTTTATGTAAATCATGTAAGTGTCTAGGATATTCCAAATCAACTTCCAGGATGTAGCCCTCTGGAGAATCGTCTTCCACTGCCATAACATCAAAATTTTTAAGGTCGTCGTCGTCTCCGTCCACCCACTCAAAACCACCGTAAGGTAGGGGCTCGGTCATTGCTTTTCCATATAAATTATTCATGTCGAGATAGAGCAAATACCTTGATTCTTTTGACTCATCATATGTATCCATATATTTGTTATTGGCCTCAGCATAACGATTCACGCATACGGAAATGCCTCCACGAATTCCCTGCTCCACAAACATTATCTGATCAATGTCCCGAAGAATATCTAAACGACATTTCGTAAATTGGAGCATGCTATCCCAAGTATAACCAGGCATGCTGTGATACCACGCTGGATCTAGTTTATGTGTAGCTATACAGTTTTTACGAAAATTTTCAAAAACATCGGCCAAAAGTAAAATGTCAGTTTTCAAATAGAGATCAGAATATTCACCTAAATTTTGAATTTTGAACAAATGCCAGACATTTTGAGCGTGAGCGAACTTTTCATCGCTTAAATCTTCATCATTTAACTTGTTGTAGAATTTATCGATAGAAGGTAGAGAAGTTTCGTTTAATACTGAAAAATCATTGATATAATCATAACAAAAGACACCTTTCTGAGTTAAAAGTTGAAATTTTGACGGCTCCAAGTCTGAAAATTCTTTTTTCAATATCAGCAAGTCCTTTTTGTTCAACGTGGAGACAAGTTCGTCCAAAGAGGCACCCAAAAATCTTAGTGAATCAATGAATCTGAAACGCAGCCCATTATTAGGTTCCCTGTAGGTGATCGAAATGTATTTTTCTTTGTTGACGGGTAGGACGCTCACGTGACCATGCTTAGCAAGCTCTCGGATTACGAAATGAATATCGTAGCCGGAGAGATTATGGAAAACTACTGGAACTATAAAATGCTTACGATAGTTTAGGTTGCAGGATTGGTGCGCAAAATTACGGAATTTCCCCGTAAAATGATCATGATCACGAACAATCTTATCGCTGTTTGTGAAAGGTTTCTCACAAATATGACAATGTGTCGACGACACATTGGACAAGCTAATAGTTTCACTAGCAATAAGAGGTACAATATGTTTAAATTTTGAATAAATAAATTTCGACATTTGAGACACTTGTTCAACAAACCATTGCATGCAGTCTACCCCTCGATAACTTTTGAAATAGGATAGGGAATCATCATACCCACATTTGAGGTAGTATCCAGCACTAAATGGAACATGTTTCTGATATTTACGAGTTTTTTCCGAAATTTTACTGTTGTTTAAATTTTGAAGTATGCTTTCGAAATCAGCATAGATGACAAAAGGTGTGTGTTGTTTGTAAGTAAAATTTCGAAATTCAACGTGTTCATATTTGGGGAAAGAAATCTTGTAATCATTTAATCTGGAGCACAAATTTTCATGTTCAATTAGGCGCTGTTCAGATGCAAAATAATTCAAACACCTATCACAAATAAATTTCTTAGTTTTATGTTTACTGAGCTGTGAGTATACAAGTCCAGACAAGTTGCTAATATAGCAATAATGATACTTAATTTCTTCATCTTGTAGCTCTGCTGGTTGTTCGACATCATAATCGTCTAATTTTGGATAATATTTATTTTGAACAATCAGCAAATTGACGTGTTTATCTAGTTTTTGTTTTGTTAATCTAACCGGTGCTACTGTGTAAAATTGTTTATTATTGGCGACATTCAGTTCCAAACCATAAACGTTAATCGAAATATTATTTAACTTTTCAAAATTTTGAATTTGATTGAGTGGCATTGGGATAGGTAGATTTTTTGTATTCAAAACAGCTCTATAATATGGGTATGATGATATTAGCTCCTTATGCTTAGAGGAAGGAAAGAGACCACATACCACAGACCAATAGAAACAAGCTTGATCAGAATTCTTAATGTTGATGCAAGCCCGTTTCTTTGAAATTTCAATAGGTAATTTAATGTAAGATGATCCGTTTCCAATTTCCATTTTATTTATATTAATTTCCAAATAAAGTATTCTACGTAATGCAAAGCCCGAATCGCGCTCCTGAAATTCCGAAAGCTTGTTCAAAATTTCATCTCGTACATGATCATTGAACCAATCAAAAATATCTGTTCCAACATCAATAATGACATTTTTGGTATTGAAATATTTAACGTCACAAACATCTCGATCATTTTTTGCTTTAATAAATTCACCACAAAATGTTGTATTGACTTTAATTAATGGAAACTCACGTAAAATTTCAGTAACTTTTTTCAGAAATATCCTAAATGCATCATTCAAAAATTGATCGACATCCTTGTGAATTAAATTGATGATAATCCCAGTTCGTACCCTTCCCTGAAAACAAGATAAAACATTTTCCCATAAAACCCTCTTTGAAAGCGGTGGTGGTGTTGCTGCTGAACCAATCAAACCTGTTCCTACATGTTGGTGTTGTTTTGAAATTAGTTTTCTAATCAGTTTAAGCTGTTGAATAATTGTTTGCAGTTTTCGTTGAAGACCAACTGAGAGTTTTGTAGCATTACGAACAACTTTATTGCACGAGCAAATTTTTCTAGTTAAACGTTTGCACCAAATTGTTTTGTCTCTTTGTGAAAAATTATCAAAAATAATTTTACGCAACTTTTGAAATACAAAAATCAACTTTTGAGATTCTTTAATGACCTTTGAAGCATTCATAGTGTACGTATATGTATGTAACTAAAGATCAATCAATTTATTTACAAAGTTGAAACTTACCCTCTCTCTCTCTCGAATCCTTCCGTAGCTCGTTGGCGTAGCAGGAAGACAACCACCAATTCCAGCAACAGCACGCTGTGACAAGATCTGTTGTGGTTTCAGGCAACTCGTGTAGTTTGGCTACTGCTGGCTGCTGCTGCAACAACAGAAACGCTACGTTCAAAGATACATCCATAACCAACAAACAAATCATTAGATTAAATAAATAAATGATAAGAAAGTTGCGAGAAATTGAAAAATATTTTTACAAATAAAAATTTCCGAAAAACTAATCACCTTTGAATAGTGTATGTAATTGAAACTTACCCTATCTCTCTCTCTGGTAAGCAGAGAACTTAATTGCCCTGCACAATTTGGAAATCACAAACTAGATTCGGCACACCAGGTATTGCTTTCTGGCCCCTGTATATCACGCTGTAAGCTCCGGTATCAAACTGTTCAATAACCGGCTTGAAAGCTTCTGTGGCACGCTTTGGCAGGAACACAACCTTTTCAGTCAGCTCCAATAGCACGCTTTTACCAAATTTGGTTTGCACCAGTTTGGCCGACAGGATCTGTTCAGGCGTATTTTGCGGCAGGTCCTGTAGTTTTGCAACCGGTTTCCTGTTGTCAGCTGTAACAACAGAACATGCAACGTTCAATTTTTTTAGATCCATCTATAACCAAAAAACAACATTTATTTAATCTACGCGAAAAATTAAAAATTCACTTACGATTTTAGAGTACACAGACAGACACTCACTATCACTGTTTTTTTGTTTTTGTTGTTGTTGGTGTTGTTGTTGTTGTTGATAGGCGGCAAAAGTGTGAACTAACAACTGGGAAGCGTCGCTGGCTCTTATATAGGCAGAATTTTCTGAGTCGCCAATAGAGAGTTATCGCAAAACAGTTCTACGTAAAAGTTGCCTGTTCGCTTACGCTATTTTATAACCTTATCTACTTGTACCTTGTTGTGATTTGTGTTGTTTATGATCGTCGTCAAGGTCAGAGAGGATTTGAAATTTAAATGCTAATTTTTATTATTATAACCATTTTAAGTAATGGACCTACTCAATTGGACACAACAAAACTAAACATAACCTATATTACCTGCCTATTTCAGTCTTTTCAGGCATAGATTTAATGTTAAAATAACGTGGGCGCTAATACTGCATGACGCTCTTTGTGATATCTCTCTATCCCGTATGCACACGGCACTACAGCTTTTGTCCAAAAAAAAACTGCTTGGTTCACATTTTCCACAGAATAACGGCGACAGAGTTCTTGAAATTATTTTCATCTGCGGTACCACGAAAATAAAGATAACGTTGTTGACGGGAAACTGAAACCCGATACTATGAAAAACAAAGAAATATTTCGACGCAATAAAGACAATGGTCTTGCAATGACAAATTATTATAATTTATTTCAACTCGATTTATTCAATAATAATAATTAAAACCATTAGAGTAATTTTCAAAAATCCTATTTATTTTTATTTTTTGGTAAAAGGCTTACAATATAATCGTACAGAGTAAATGCATTATTAACACTACAAATACACAAGTCTAAGCTATGAAAAGTACAGTGTATAGGTTGTTTCTTATCTAACTTTGGTACATTATTAGCAGCACTAGTAAATTTTAAATTAACAATATGAGGAGGAGGCAGGCGTTTTGTTTCAATTTCGGATAAAAGTTTGGCTAGAAACTCATGCTTTGAGTGGCCCTTGACATAGATGACGTCAACATCTCGTAGATTCTCATAGACAATGGAATAAATTTCTTGATAGTCCAGTTCGCCATTATTATAGTAGATAGCATGATGATTTCCACATAGATATTTCACTTGCCTTTTATAGTCTTGTTTGAGCTCAAGGAACGGAATTGTAGGTTTGAACATGTAGCTTTGAATATTTTTACCATCGTAGATGGCTAGTTCTTTGGCGTAAAATTCAGGCGTGCAGAAACCTTGCAGGTCGACGACTACAAATTTCATCTTGACAAGGCGTACAGGTGACGGCAACTGACTAAATCAAGCTACGGACAGTGCCTGATAAAGGCAAATACTCCAAAACTCTGTCATGTACAATGATGCAATAGGCTCGAGTATCTCTTGGAAAATTTTCAGAACTGTGCAGCTCGAGCTTAACATCGACTGTGCTACTTTTCAAAGCTTCATTCTGTTTCGAACAGTCTATTACAAACAAACATTGATTTGCAAACGAGCTGAAATCCAGTAACGGTTCAGCATAGGTCTTTCCCATATAGGATTTCTGGAATTCGGTGTACATGCGATACGCTTCGGCATATTGTCTGTTGTCGAAATTCAGATTCAAAGATTCGTAGGGGTAAACTTCAGAGTTTAGGAATAGTTTGATATCGGTAATGTTGACATTATCGAAATATGTGACGTCTTTCTGATAGTTGTCTTTGCGGGCAGTTTGGAAAAATACGATAACGTATCGAGCTCTCTCCGACATTGATTTCACAGTCCAAACATCTTTCTTTGTGTTTCTCATTGCGGGCAATTCGTGAATTTCCCAATCACGGAACCCGAAAAAGATTGGTTTATTTCGGGAAATTTCCTCAAACAATTGCAGTTTTAGGACATCGTTGGGATAAATATGTTTAACTCGCAACTCAATCGTCGATATTGATATAGTAGCCTTTTTATCGCCTGTAGAGTTTACGTAGCAATTGTCATCATTTCTAGCTCGAACAAGTTTCAGTTTCTGTTTTCCCATAACTGCACTAGTGTAATCGGCGAAAACACCCAGTAGAAAATTTAACGGTATTAGCAAATTAAAGTCTTTTGTTGTTTCATTCAGGGTTTTGAGCGGCGTACCCCATCCTGCGACGTCTAGTGCTTTGCTTTCGTGTTCATTAAAGCATAGCAAACTTTTTATTGTGCTTGTCAGTCCAGGATCTCGAACTTTCTCAATTTCTCTTCCGTTCAATTCATAAGTTATGGTCTCGAACAGAAAGGCTCCCACATTATTTGTTAACGAACATGTTCCTGTCGTCCCACCACCACCACCAGCACCTGCCACTGTATTGTCCTCCTTAAAGTTGGCTTCAATGTAAAGCTCAGCTTGACTAATGTCCATAAAGACATCTTGCTGGTTGATAACTATCTCAATCACATCACTGTAGTTGAATGATTTTGTGAATGGATGATATGTATGCCATTCTTCTCGAGAAATGGATTCATCCACGTTGACCGGATGAAATATTTGAAGTTTTTCCGATACGAAAACCATATTTGTGCGATAAAGAGTGTAAATAAATCAGACTCTTGCGTGTGAGTGCCTGCTGCTGCTGCTGCTGCTGATGTTTCGTCGGTGTCTGACTACAGACTGGAGAGGACTGAACGTATCCACTACTTATATGTCGTTGCTGCTGCTGATTAAAAACTAAAACCATGTTTCTTGAGTTCCAATTTTACAACGATTTCTTCGCCTCTAAAATTGACAGGTCTTGCTTCCTGATCCAAAATACTTATGGTGATGTTATCGATGCTGGTTCTATTCACCGGAAGATAAATCAGATTTCTCGGCTCAATAATTATACTATATCCTGGATCAACGGCCGGCGTGAATTCGTATAATGTATGTGAAGGATTGTTTGTATAATAGGATCTTGAGATAATGTTGCACTCAATTCGTATAGTAGTCACTTGTATAATCTCAACTGGAATATCGGATTCGTGTAGCGTGTTTGCATCTAGGATGAGTGGTGAGAAGCCCAGCAATTGTCCGATACTATCTTAGGGCTCAAAGTCTATATCGTAAACACTCTTGAGCTCGCACTTTAAAGTGTTATTGTTCGGTTTTAAAGACAGTAAATTATCACCACTAGTAGCAGCACCACCACCACCACTATTCGCAGCCAATTGCTTTTGAAGGTAGCTTTCGATATCGGCAATTTCGTACGACCCTGTTGGAATTTCGATTACTCGCTCCTGCTCGTCGTCTTTGCCACTCGCGTAGTAGTAGTAAAACTTGTTTCGTCCAGACTCGATGTTTGGAATAGAATTCCAGGTACTCAAGGAAATTAGGGCTAGCGAATAACTGTATCTAGAGTCTAATTCTATTGGTGGATTAATGTCAACAGTTAAACAACTGGAGCGACCTTTCAACGTGAACGTCTGAGACATGACTAATGCTTCTACAAAACACACACTTGATTTTATAATTATTTTATTATCATCAATTATTGAATAAAAAACTTAATGCTAAATGTCCACAATTGTATGTATTGAACGTTTGATACTGATCGTGATTGTAGAAAATTTCACAATTCCTAAAATAGCGAACAACTTCTTTCGGCGGATTCAAGTTGCCAAAACTATCGAAATATTCAACCAGGTTTCCGCGTTTCTTGTAAGCTACCCAATGTGTTCCAGATCCGCTGATTGTGTCCAAATTAATCACGCCACATTCGATTTTTCTCGGTCTAGACGGCAATGTATCACGCATAAACACTCCACGGAAATTGGCTATTTTCAATTTGGATGTCAGATATCTAATGTCTTTATCGCTTAGCGCTCGTTTGGGTAGCTTCACTGGTAGTTTTTTGGCATCTTTTTCAAAAACAATCCATGTCCGGTCTTGTGTTTAGCCAGATATAAACCGCTCCCCTTTCTACCCAAGGCAATGGCTTCCATGGTCCGATTATGTCTTTGAGATTCTTTGAGCTTGTCGGCTGCTGCTCGGGCATCATTAACGGCTTTCGCAATCCCCGCTGCCCCTCCGCTCAATGCACCCATCGCACTGAGACCAGCAAATATGGGAATTAAAGGTAAAACTCCTCCAACTTTGGGCACTTTGATAACTCGAGGTAATTTCACTTTTTCTCGGCCACCAATTTGCTTGATTGTCATGCGGGCAGCTTTCAGTGCCAATTTTATGTTTTCCTTTGTTGGTATTTCTCCTCCTGGACCGCCTCCTACATTGCCATACTGTTTTACATGTTTTTTAATTTTGTTCAAGATGCACGATTTGAACGGTTTAGTTTGTTGTCGTCGTCGACGCATGCCCATACCGAGTTTACGTTTGGCTTTCATCACGTTTGTCACCAGCCAAGCTGCACTCTTCTCACCGAAACTAGAATCTTTGGCTTTAACTCGTTCCCAAGCCCTGTTCTCCAACACCTTATCGGCTTGATGTCTTTTATGTAAATCCTCCCTGTTTTCAGAGTATGCAATGTCGTGTTCTCGGTAAGCTGCGTCCAACTTGTTTTTCGGCTGATCACTTCGGGCTAAACGTTCAGCAAGTTTCGTACCAGGTTCACAATAGGAATAGCCTGGCAGATGGAGCTCGAACGGTAGCTTGTTGATACCACTATTTAAGAGACCTTTACCCTTCAGTGTCTCCATTGCTACTGAGGCAGTGGTCAAGTAAACACTGTTTTATAAAAGATGCGCGCAGAAAAACAGAAACTCACCATCAGAGTTGATTTTAATTTCGATTTGCCTGAAAAAGGAATGAGTGAGCAGAGGAATAGACATAGTGAGCTTTTGCCAAATACAATTAGAGCAATTATTTGTGGTCCTAGTAATTCGGGGAAAACCAATGTGATGCTGAGTCTGCTAACCGACCCGAACGGACTCAGATTCGAGAATGTCTACGTTTATTCAAAGTCACTATATCAGGAGAAATACAAGTTCCTCGAGCAAGTGCTGAAAAATCTTCCAGGTGTAACCTTTCAGGCTTTCAGTGATAATGATATGGTGTTGGATCCGGAAAATACGAAACCAGATTCTGTATTTATATTCGACGATGTGGCTTGCGAGAAACAGGACAAGATACGAAACTACTTTTGCATGGGTCGACATAATGCAGTCGATTCATTCTACCTGTGTCAAACGTATTCCAAAGTGCCCAAACAATTGGTGCGAGATAACGCAAACGTGTTGATTTTATTCAAGCAAGACGATATGAATCTGAAACATGTCTACGATGACCACGTGAATACAGATATGTCGCTGGAAAAATTCAAAATGCTCTGTTCAGAGTGCTGGAAAGATAAATATGGATTTCTGGTTATTGTCAAGGATTGCGATATGTGCAAAGGACGCTACAGGAGCCAGTTTGATACCTTTATAATTCCCTAAGTGATTACTCCAGCTTCAGTGTTACTAAAGACGTTATCGCATACAGATCTGTCCCGAAAAGCTGTCTGTATAGACAGACCTGTCCTAAAAGTAGCTGTCTGTGTAGACTGACCTGTCTCGAAAAGCTGTCTGTGTAGACTGACCTGTCCTAAAAGTAGCTGTGTGTGTAGACAGACCTGTCCTGAAAGAAGCTGTCTGTGTAGAGAGACCTGTCCTAAAAGAAGCTGTCTGTGTAGACTGACCTGTCTCGAAAAGCTGTCTGTGTAGACTGACCTGTCCTGAAAAGCTGTCTGTGTAGACTGACCTGGCCTAAAAGAAGCTGTCTGCGTAGACTGACCTGTCTCGAAAAGCTGTCTGTGTAGACGGACCCGTATCAAGACCTGTCGTAGAGTTGTTGCAATGACTCCGCCTGTTTTGAGTAAAGCTGACAGAGATGTCAAGAAACGAATTAATACTGTTGCAAGAAACATACGGAAGAAATATTTTTCTCTGATGCTGGAGAAAAGTAACAAAGATGAAGCATTGGATAGACTTTTGAACCCCAGAACCACTCCTCTAAATAAACTTGTGGAAAAATCTAAGAAGCCAGCAAAAAATGAGGATGACGTGTTGTTTGTTGAGAAGCCAATAGAAAACGACGACGACGACGATTTACAACAAACAATAATTGGGAAACAGACTTCGAGTTATATAGAATTTATAAAACAATATCCAGAGATAGCTCAAGAGTATATTCTTAAATACTTGGGTGGTTCTAATGAAACGGATTCGACCTATGGATTGAAATATAACTCGGAAACCGGCTTTTGGACCATGGGCACAGAAATAGTTGATTTTCTACCAAATGGCGATATTAATGTTGGAAACGTTACTTATCCCAAGAGTCGCGGTCTATACGACTTGTTATTTCTCAAACATCCTCGACTGAATACGGAAAAAGACAACGAACAATTCAATGAAATCTTATTCCGCACCAATGCACATAGAAGAGAATATAAACCGACAGGTCAGATAAAGGGGACCAATTCGAGAAAATATCAACAATTTATAAAGCCATATACACCTCCACCACCAACAGCAAAGCAATCAAAATCTCATAAAAAATCATTGTCGGGATCCGGATTACCGGCATCGTCATCACCGTCGTCTTTAATGATGCAGTACAATGAAAAACCCAAACAGTATGTGTATTACGATGACGTAAACGAACTGATTGATAGGTTGATTATATTGGATGCGTCTCAAGAGGCTGGCAATGGAAATCACACGAATGAAATAATGAGTATTTTGGAAGAGTTGCGAGAGCTAGGCGTTATCCGAGACTAATCTACTAATAATAATAAAATAGTCTACAGCTTTCATCTATCAGTCATTAGTGTGTTAGCCATGAATAAGTTTGGACATTCCCTGTCTTCTTCTTCGTCACGTCGTCGTCAAATTATTCGTGCTCAGGCATCAGCTTTGCCGACCACTACCGATGGCGATTATAATGTTGAAAATCATAGGCTCTGCAATATTGGAATGCCTAGTGACGACAATGATGCATCCACTAAAAAGTATGTAGACTTGGCAACTAGCAGTCTATACAATAAGGTGCTCATCGCAAATGAAGCACTTGGCGCCCTTGGAGAAGCAGTGGATAACATCAGCGATCAAGTTAAAAGCAGTATGAACCGCATTCAGGAATTGGATCAAATCTTGAACAGAAACGTCCACGATGACCTTCGTAGCCTTGGTGATCTAGCAAGAGAGACTGGAGAAAAGATGAGTCAGCTGGCCATGACGTGCGAGGAACGTTTCCAGAAAATTGAACAATTTGAAGCAACCATCAACCATCGAATTGATCAAATTAAACATGCAGCCAATATTTTGTAGTAGTTATTATAAATATACGTACTCCCATACATATATGTTTAGTTGTCTTTGTGAAATGTCTAGAGAACAAGTGGTTAAGGAGCTTCATCGACCGGCTCGTAAAAACTTCAAACGTAGAAGATTTATACAATATGGCCTCGACGATACTTTTGCCACTGATCTGGCACAACTTGATCAATATGCCGGAGAAAACAATGGATTCAAATACATATTGGTTGTAATCGACTGTTTTTCCAAGTACCTTTGGACGCGTGCCATTAAATCGAAATCTGCACCAGATGTTGCCAACGCTATGGCAGAGATACTCAAAACATCTGGAAGAATTCCAAAGAAAATTATCTCTGATAATGGAAAGGAGTATTACAATGCTCAATTTGCAAGTCTAATGAAGAAATATGGAATACATCATTATAGTTCGTTTAGTCCTTTGAAAGCATCGATCGCCGAGAGAGTGATTCGAACCATTAAAGAAAAGCTGTTCAAGCAATTTACATTGAATGGGAATCATAAATGGCTGGATTTATTGCGGCCTATAACTGATGCCTATAATGATAGCAAACATCGTACGATACATATGAAGCCGAGTAACGTGAATAAAAACAATGAAAAGGCGATACTTGATACTGTTTATAGTCATATCAAAGTTGCCGGTAAGCAAAAGTTCAAGGTTGGTGACATTGTTCGTATAAGCAAGTATAAACATGTTTTCCAAAAAGGCTATACCCCAAACTGGACTACAGAGCTCTTTAAAATAGCTAAAGTTCATATCACGAATCCAACGACGTATCTGTTGGCAGACTTGCAAGGTCAGCCGATAAGCGGTGGATTTTACGAAGAAGAGCTCCAGAAAACAAAACAGCCAGACGTATTTCTCGTGGAGCAAGTGCTACGAAAAAAGGGAAACAAAATGCTTGTAAAGTGGTTAGGCTTTGATAAATCACACAACAGCTGGATTGACATGAATAAAGATGCCATTTAATACTCGCATGTGATTGGTCTAAGACATGTTCGACGGAGTGGTGGTGGTGGGGGGCCGTAAAAGTTATTATAAACCTCAAAGTACCACATTTGTGTCTCAGTATTTGAACGTAGTCACGGTGTCATCGTGAAATGTCCTGTGCATCGAATCACACAATGTACGCAGATATCAGTGCCGAAGACAGCGACGATTCGCAGTGTTCGTCAAATTATTGGGAATATTTGGACAGTATGATTTTGAAAAGTCGAATGGAAATTGCTCAAGAGAAACGTTTACTTAACGAAGTTAGCTACCAGGTGAACAATTTCAAGTTGATTGTGGGCCTAAGCGTCGCTCGAGGAATGCTGCCAGCAGTCAAAATAGTAAACTCCATGCTAAACTTGCCCGAAGATCAAACTTGCATAACTCTAGCCGATTTCGACTGGTATGAATTCCTGGAAAAGGTGTCCAAGATGGTGAATGAAACTGCTGCTGCTGGCGTCAAAGACTCTGCTGTGCCTGGCCAACAACAGGCGTTATCCGAGAATTTCACTCTGTATGTCGAATCGTTTTTCGGTGAACAAGCTCTAACTCTTACGTCGAATAATTGTGCATTGTGTTTTTGCTTGGACGATATCAAACAAATTTTAACTGTTTGTCCTCTCATAAATTATAGATTAGAATTAGTCAAGGATTTGAATTTCGTTGTATACTATGACGATTGCCTACAATATTTGAATGTAACTCACAATGTCAAAAACGGCAGCCATCTTTTGCAATCAATTATCAGCATGTGCAACTTGAACAAATGTGAACGTAGCTGCTACTTTCTAGAACTTGCTACTATGAACCTAGACAAAATTGTCAGGGATTTAGATAAGCTGGACGCGTGTTGTACCACCCTCCAATCCAATTAGTATAAGTATTAATAAATGACTATAAAAAACAGGCTTGCTTTTTATTTTTCACATTACAATAGCAACCTTTGAAGAGTCAAAATGTCCGGTTGTAGTATTACTGGTCGTCGTGGTGATGCCTGCTGCCATCATCAATCTTCCTGTATAAGACAAGCTGTCTATTTGCTACGTACTAGTTTAGAAACAGACATGTACTTTTTACTTCAAGCACTTGAGCAAGAACCCGGCACTAATGGTTGGTTTTCCACGCAAGATGTGGAAAAATATGAAAATGGTGTCAAGTCTTGTAATCTTTATCTGGCTAATTCAATCTCCTTGGAGGACCTATGTGTGCTTATGAATCAGTATGGACTACATCAGCAATTAAAACAGTATGGCGCTAAATACATGTGTGATGATATTATTGCAAAATATATAGGTTACGATGAAGTTGACTAATTTGTATGATGTTTCTATTAAAATAAAAGTTTTCTTGGTGAAAAAAATCGTTTGCATTATATTAACCATTGCGCCAATTTATTAAGGATGTGGAAATGAATCTTATCATTCAATTACTAACCATGATGGTGTCAAGTCAATCGTACTATGTTCTCTTGGTTGCCCTTGTGCAAAATAGTTTCTATGTACACAGACCGTACAATGTCCACAAAATGTCAATAATGCTGGACTTTTCCGCACCTAATAATACAACATCGTGGACAGAAATGCATTATGAAGTAATAGATAAGGGCCATTTAGCTGTTTTCACGACTCGTATACCGTCGTCGACGTCATTGGCGTACCTGCGTTACAAGGTGAGGCTGCATTTTCATGATGAAACTGTTGGAGATACCGAATGGAGAACTCTCATCAGCGAACCACAACAGCAAGAAGAAACATACAATAATTCCCATAAGAGTCTATCAGACAACGACATCGCACCGAAATCCACTTTAAATGTAGTCATATTTATTGCCATTTGCTGCGTAATATTATTATTGAATTTAACGTACCATATTGGAAAAAGTCAATGTACCCTATGGTTTAATAAATAAATAGGTTTTAATTTTAAAAAACAAGTGTGACTCATTTAATTCATTAAATTTCCCATAGTTAATCTGCAGTGAAAATATCCTTTTTTTCGTCAACAAAATATTAGATGCAAGTCCCAGCTTGTTATTTGCGCTAGAACGTAAATGCTTATCAGTAAAATAAACTGTGAAATATGATACCTTTGTTTATAACGCTCCGACATTAAGCGTCGTCGACTCAATGGTCTGTAACCTTGAGTTTCACGAATTTTCTTTATTTACCACTACGGCATCCTGTAATAGGACACGTCGCACTACGTACGCTAGATGGCGCCACCGACACACATTGACGTGACCATATAAGTAAAAAATGATATAACGCGTGTTTACGAAATGATAGGCGTTTGATGCAAAAATGGACGTGACCCAGGTCGCTATGACGTCATCACAGAACCATAATTTAATATACGTAGCGATTTCGAAACGACTCGGAACAATCCCTTCCACGCAAACTCCATATTACAGGAACCTGTAATTCCCCGAACCATAATTAACTATACGTAGCGATTTCGAAACGACTCGGAACAATCCCTTCCACGCACACTCCATATTACAAGAACCTGTAATTGCAAGAATTTACCGCAATAACCCGGTATGACGTCATCACAGGTGACAGATGACGTTTGACAGATGACGTTTGACAGATGACGGTTGACAGGTGACGTTTGACAAATGACGTTTGACAGGTGACGTTTGACAGATGACGTTTGACAGATGAGGTTTGACAAAATGGCGGGAAAACATTTCCCCCCACCCCTTTTTCTGGTCGCTATGACGTCATCACAGAACCCGAACCATAATTAAATATACGTAGCGATTTCGAAACGACTCGGAACAATCCCTTCCACGCAAACTCCATATTACAGGAACCTGTGATTCCCCGAACCATAATTAAATATACGTAGCGATTTCGAAACGACTCGGAACAATCCCTTCCACGCACACTCCATATTACAGGAACCTGTAATTCCCCGAACCATTCCTGTCGATCAATTGCAAGAATTCACCGCACTCACGACAGATGGCGCCATGAGGTTTGACAAGATGGCGCCGACGACGCATCCACCTTCGTGTCAACGACGGCGCATCCACCACGTGTCAAGAATGAAAGATTGAGGTTATGGTCGGATTTTGGTCCTAGAACCCCCTTTGATTATCTACTGGGGCCATTTGGGTACTCACGATTGATGGTAAGTTCGTCTTTTATCCACTGGCTCATACCTCATTAGGCCTATTCGTCCTGCTGTACTATTGTGCCTCGATACCGGCCCACTCACGTCTGCAGCACATACTTTCAGCCCTGCACGCTCCACCACTCCGGATTACACTACCCCTTGGTCTAAACTTACGTAACAAGGTCCGTGGGGTAGTTCTGACATACCAATTCACTCGCGAAACGCATAAAATGACGATTAATTAATAATTATTCGGCACCCACGCGAATACACGTCTGCTCTCTAGGAGCGTAGAAATGGTAGTATATTTCTTTATTTACAGTACTGTTTCATACATATGTTACAAAAACAATTCTTACAAAACAATACAAATTGTAACCGTTAAACGGCGTTAATCCGGAGTATAATATTACAAAACATACAGGAACAAAAAGATACAGCTACAAACAGTAAATGAACAAAAAATCGACAAACTTTAACACTTTAAAAACACTTAGCCTAAGTAAAATAAATATCACAGTTAAAAGACAATCAGAAAAAAATTCACAAAAAATTTTAAATAAGTGAAAAGTTATACAAGGAAAGAAAGCTTAATAACACTTGGACAATCACTATTCTTTGAGTCTTCTCAGCAATATTTGTGAAGTGGACATAGCTACACTGTAGCAGCATTTGTTAACCATCGTTTGAAGTTGATAATTCGTCATTGCACAATGTTCTTTAGGAATTTTCAGAAGAATGGCATGTTCCTCTGTTTGGATAATTTCTCCATAGCAGCCCACCACAAACGTTGCCAGGTGAACGGGTCATCTGTGAATTTTCTCCAACTCCGCCACTAGGTTAAGGTCCCTTTGGATTTGGTCGACGTTGTTAGAGTCGACTTTGGTCGCTGAGTTGATAGCGTATCTAGTTCTTTTAATCTTTTCCTGTAACCGGTAGTTCTGGATATGAGCCACAGACACCTCGATCAAGAGAATAGTTTGAGGATTGGTTAGAGTAATCATTATGTCAGGTTTGTTGTGATATAACCTTTTCTCTGTTAGTACTTTATTGCCAGCCCGTATCCTGACTTCCCTCTCCCCATAAGCAAAATCAACATTTAAAGTGGCCTTTCCAAACTGGAAGCTTTCGCGGACAATATCTGGAGCCCCCAAGCTGTTTATGATGGCCTTCAGCGTCCAGTGGACAACGTTGTCATGTCTTGAGATATACTCGTTGGTTGGGCACGAGCTGACAACGTGGTACGCTGTTTCGTCCACTGGACAACCTTTCCTACATTTTCTCCTTCTCCCAGGAATTGCTCCGAGGCCGTGTTGTTGTTCTTCGGCTGCAGAATCCAGGAGAGCAAGTCTCCAACTGTCCATAAAAAGGGATGCTTTTGCTGGAAACTGAATTTTTTCACCCTCCCCCTGAACCACTCTTGCGTAGTGCATATTTTGCATCCATTTCTGTTCAGTCTCAGTCTGGTGTTGTTCTTTGATGTGATTTGACAGTTTGTGGCAGTTTTTTCTATAAGTTAAAGGGGTGTTCTCTAGGTTTGGACATTGATATTTTTCCAGAACGAAGGTACAGTCGCTGATGGGGTTTCTCTAGCTAGCCTTTTCCAGAGTTTTGTAAGACTGCAAGCACTCTCCCATTCTTTCATGTGCTTGCAGGTAAATGCCTCTTCTGACAAACTGGATCTCTGCTTCCAATTCAATGAATGTGAGGCCCAAACCTCCCTTTTTGATGCTCATGTACACACCATCATTTGAAGTAGTTTTTCCTCTAATGCCAAGGTTCACCAAGATCTTGCGCACCTCGGTGTCCATTTCTCTACATTGCTTCAGTGTGGTGGCCCGCTTTTCATTTGGATACAAGTTTCCAAGGACATAGTTCGCTGCAGGGGCAATGCTGGAGTTGAACAGTTGCACCTTTTGTTTGGTTGTTAATTTCGATTGAAAAACAATTTTTGTTTTTTCCATGATTTTCTCCCTTATCGAGTCAACGTTTCGGGCAGTGTCCCTCTCCAACTGTTCCAGGCCGAGGTATTGGTAACCTTCCCTGATTGTTGGCAGGAAAGGCGCGTCGTCTTCTTCATCCATGCCCTCGTTACCGTTAAAAACTGTTTAGAGTAGGAAAAACGATCATCGTAGCACGTATGTGTCACAGCGAGCGTCGCGACGCTATTTCAGAAAAGCAACGACGCGTCGAATATATACAACAAGCTGAGTTTAAATTATTTCCACCTAGTTTATAGAATAGCTACAACGACAGCGTCGCGACGTCGTTGCGACAAAAGGTCACGACGGAATTGTGACAAACGTCGCGACGCGTCGGCGTTGCGACAAAAGTTGCGTCGGCGTTGCCTCGAGCGTCGTTTCGCGTCGGCGTCGGGACGAGTGTCACATTGCATTGACAGTTTGAACAACTACATCTTTTCTATTTGCAATTCAGCAAAACACAAATGTATTCCAGAAAACCTCAATTGTAATTCAGATTTTTCAAATGTAATTCAGAAGATTTCACTCGTAACTCAGATTTTTTTCAAAATGTAATTCAGAAAATTTCATTTGTAATTCAGAAAATCTTAATTTTGTATATGTGAATCAGATAACATCAGATGTATAATTCAAATAACTTTTCCTATTTGAGATGTGGCAACGTCGCTTTCAATCAAGTAGGCTTTGTAATAGAGTGTCATTTGCCAGTTTTGACAGTCGGTTATTTTTGAGTGTTTTGATGTAAGTTTTTCCTTGAATTTTCCACTTTTCTACAAGGTTAAGAACTTGATAGGTTGCCTGGTAAAGGGTAACTTGATGACGCATCTGGGACCTGAGGTGTCCTATGGAGATTTGCATTGTATTGAGGCACCCCAGATGACGTCATAAAGTTATCAGGCAAACCTACCTCTCTCAAATAATCTTCATTTTCCAGGTCGTTTTCAATCGGGAAAACTGATTTTGGGTACGGACAATACTAACTTTCTTGAACTCTCATAGTCAAACTGTGACAGATATGACACTACTATGCTCAGTATCGGCTCATAATTGGCGCATATCTGATGAAGTTAATATGTCAGATCACCGATGGATAACTTTCACATTAAACTGCTTGCCTAAAACCACAAGACCTTATCGTAATCCAAGTTTTGACAGCTGTCAAAATTTGAATGTGTTCAACGTTAATACCTGCTTATCCTTTATTTTTTTTTATAATATAGGAAAGAATGAAAATAGTTTCTAGGTAGTGAGTTGTGTAATGATTTACTAATGAAAAATTCGGCATCCTTGCGTTTTAAGGAAAGTGACGTCACTTTCCTCTCCCGCGTTTTTGCAACAATTTCCAATCATATTCACCCAAGGGGTTAACCACCATCCCAGAATTGGTGCAAGGGAATTTTGTTTCGCATAATTCCTCAAAATTCCTGCAAATTTTTCCAAATTCTCCCAGATACCTCATCACAAATTCCTCCAAATACCCCACCATGAATTTCTCCAAATACCCCACAAATTCCTCTAAAAAAAGGGAAAATTTTGAAATTTTCTGCATGTTAAGAGGAAGGCGAGAAGCTTTTTTTTTCCAAAATATCAAATTTTTCTAGTGGAAAATAACAACATGAGGAATATTGGAAATCTTTAATGATTTTCATAAATTTTTATGATTTTTGGAAATGCGATTTTTGTAAATTTTCATGATTTTTGCGATATTTAAAAATTCTTGCGATTTTTGTAATTTTTATAAATTTTTACGATTTTTATCAAATTTTATGATTTTCGTAAATTTTTATGAATTTTGTAATTTTTGGAAAATTTCGTAATTTTTATAATTTTTGTGATTTTCATAAATTTTTATGAATTTCCAAATTTTTATTTGTGTAAATTTTTCTGATTTTCGTTAACTTTCATGAATTTTGTAAATTTTTATGATTTTTGTGACTTTCGTAAATTTTTATGATTTCTGTGATTTTTGAAATTTTTACGTTTTTCCAAATTTTCACGATTTTTATAAATTTTTATGATTTTTGTAAATTTTTTATAATTTTTGTGATTTTCGTATATTTCAATAGATTTTGTGATTTCAGGAAAATTTCGTAATTTTTATGATTTTGATGATTTCCGTAAATTTTTATATTAAGAATTTTCAAAATTTTTACGATTTTCCAAATTTTTATGATTTTTGTGAATTTTCATGATTTTTCAAATTTTTATTTATATAAATTTTTCTGATTTTCGTAAATTTTCATGATTTTGTGACTCGTAAATTTTTATAATTTTTGTGTTTATTGAAAACTTTAATAATTTTCATAAATTTTTATGATTTTTGGAAATGTGATTTTTGTAAGTTTTCATGATTTTTGCGATATTTGAAAATTCTTACGATTTTTGTAATTTTTGTGATTTTCATAAATTTTCATGATTTTTGTGACTTGTAAATTTTTATAGTTTTTTATTTACGAAAATCACAAAAAATCATGAAAATCTTTAAATGACAAAGTTTTCCAGAAATCACCAAATTTACAAAAATTTACGAAAATCACAAAAATCATAAAAATTAATAAAAATCATAAAAATTTGAAAAAATGTAAAAATTTCAAAAATCATAAAAATTTATAAAAATTTACGGAAATCACAAGAATCATAAAAATTGATAAAAATCATAAAAATTTACGAAAATAACAAAAATCATGAAAACTCACAAAAATCACATTTCCAAAAATTATTAAAATTAATGCAAATCATCAAAATTTCCAATAATCACAAAAATTATAAAAATTTACGAAAATCACAAAAATCGTGAAAATTTACAAAAATTATAAAAATTAACAAAAATCACAAAAATCATGAAAATCAAAAAAATTTACAAAAATCATAAAAATTTATAAAAATTATGAAAATTTGGAAAAACGTAAAAATTTCAAAAATCACAGAAATCATAAAAATTTACGAAAGTCACAAAAATCATCGTAATTTACAAAAATTATAAAATTTTGGAAAATCGTAAAAAGTTTAAAAATCACAAAAATTATAAAAATTTACGAAAATCTCAAAAATCATGAAAATCATAAAAATGATGAATTTTTTTAGAAATTACAAATCAGAAACAGAAGAATCATAAAAATTCACAAAAATCATAAAAGTTTATGAATATTACAAAAATCTACACAAATAAAAATTTATGAAAATTGCAAAAATCATAATAATCTACAAAAATCATAAAAATTTACAAAATTTATAAAATTCATAAAAATTTACGAAAAACACAAAAATCATAAAAATTTAGAAAAATCACAAAAATCATGAAAATTTAAAAAAATCATGAAAGTTTATGAAAATCACAAAACTTTACACAAATAAAAATTTATGAAAATCATAATAAAATTATAGAAATTTACAAAAATTATAAAAATCTGGAAAATTCACAAAAATCATGAAAATTTACGAAAATCACAAAAATTTACACAAATAAAAATTTATGAAAATTGCAAAAATCATAAAAATTTACAAAAATCATGAAAATTTACAAAAAACACAAAAATCAAAAAATCCCAAAAATCATGAAAATGATAAAATTTTCCAAAAATTGTGTTTTGTAATTATTTTTTTCTAATGCAGTCAGTGCAAAAGAATGCAAAAAAAAAGAAAACCGGAACAGTTTTTCCTGATTTTTTTTTTCACAATTTTTTTTGTAGTAAAATTCCAGGTTTTTTTTTTGTTTTTAATTTTTCCTGAGAGTAATGGAGAAAGTTCAAGAAAAAAATAATTTTCAAAAAAATTAAATTCCAGAGTTAAAAAAAAAAAAAAAACTCGAAATTTTTTCTAAAAGTCATTTGTGTTTTTTTGAATTACGAATGAAAAAAAATGTAGTTTTTTAAATGTCGACGCGACGTTCGTCGCAACGCCGACACGACGTTTGCCGCAATTCCGTCGCGACGTTTTTTTGTAGTAATTTTATAAACTAGCTGGAAATAATTTGTGCTCAGCTTGTTTTCATATATATTCGACGTGTCGTTGCCTCTTTGAAATAGCGTCGCGACATTCGTTACGACATATACGTGCCAAAATGATCGTTTTTCCTATTGTAAACAGTCCCTAATGGTTATTAATATTGACTATTGGTATATTAATAAAAAATAAATAATAAATAAATAAAAAAAAGTTCCTTCAAATTCCAAAATTTATAAAAATTCACAAAAAACATAAACATTTGCAAGAAAAATTTACAAAAATCATGAAAATTACCAAAAGTAATGAAAATTTACGAAAATCATAAAAATCATAAAAATAACAAAATTTTCCAAAAATAACAAAATTTAAAAAAAAAAATCGTAAAAATTTGGAAAATGTTAAAAAAATCCAAAAATACCAAATTTCAAATAATTCCAAAAAACACCAAATTCCAAAAAGTTTTCGAAAAATTTAAAAATGCCAAAAAATACCAAATTTCAAAAAATGCTGCAAAATTCTAAAAAACACCAAATTTTAAATAATTCCGAAGACTTCCAAAAAAACCAAAAACAAAAATTCTAAAAAACCCGAACTTTCAATAAAAATTAAAAAATGCTAAAAAATTCTAAAAAACAGCAAATTTCAAAAAATTACAAAAATCCCCAAATTCTAAGAAATTCCGAATATTTCCAAAAAAAATAACAAAGGATGTCAAAAAATTCTAAAACACACACACACACGCACACACTATTTTAGCATTTTTAGAATTTCTTGAAATTTCTTGTACAAATTTGACTAGTGTATTCATAATGTAGGTACATGCATGAAATTTACCTTAATTCCATATAAAAAGCCTATAGGTATTATACCATTGAGCTATATACCTACGATAAATGTTATATAAAGCCTGTTTTTTTTTTAAAGATAAAAGTCAAAGTGACATTATGTTGGCAATACAATATAAAATTGTCAATGCTTTCAAATTTTTTATGTAGAAAAGGCTTGTGTTGCCAACATAGTTACTTAATTTCTGACTTGGGGAATTATCTTTAAAAAAAAAAACAGATTTTAGGTATATTATATAAACGTCAAACGATAATCATATATGGATATTTTTCATATAAAGGTTAATTGTGACTTTATTTTACGTAAATCTAACATAGTTTACCTAGTTTATATCCTCAGTTTTATTCCGTTGTACATAGATATAAAAATTATTATAAAACTACTAAAAAATTTCTACCCGCGGTTTTCCCGCCTATAAATTTTTTGAAACAAGAAATATCGCAAATTTCTATAAATTTTCGGTTGTTTAATAATATTTTGAGTTTATAAAGCATGGAAATTATCAAGTTTTATAAAACTGGTATTTATTTCAACTTATGTTAAACTTTTTTTTACCCGCGCTATAATGGGCGGGAGCACCTTAATCGCACATATTCATAAGTCTTCGGTAGTATAGTGGTCAGTATCCCCGCCTGTCACGCGGGAGACCCGGGTTCGATTCCCGGCCGGAGAGAACTTTTTTTTATTTACTTATTATTTATTTTTTATTATTATAATACCAAAAACCGTTAAAAACTGTTTAGAGTAGGAAAAACGATCATCGTGGCACGTATGTGTCACAGCGAGCGTCGCGACGCTATTTCAGAAAAGCAACGACGCGTCGAATATATACAACAAGCTGAGTTTAAATTATTTCCACCTAGTTTATAGAATAGCTACGACAGCGTCGCGACGTCGTTGCGACAAACGTCGCGACGGCATATTGCGACAAATGTCGCGACGGCATTGCGACAAATGTCGCGAGTCGTCGGAGTTGCGACAAAAGATGCGTCGGTGTTGCGACAAAAGTTGCGTCGGCGTTGCCTCGAGCGTCGTTTCGCGTCGGCGTCGGGACGAGTGTCACATTGACAGTTTGAACAATTACATCTTTTCCAAAAAGATTCATTAAAATTTAAAAATGCCAAAAAATGCAAAATTTCGACAAATGCCACAAAATTCAAAAAACACCAAAAAACAAAAAATTCTAAAAAACACGAACTTCCAATAACATTTGAAAATGCCACGGAATTCTAAAAAACACCGAATTCCAAAGAATTTTTAAAAATTCCAAATACCACGATATTCCAAAAAAATGCCAAAAAAATCCAAAACACACCAAATTCCAAAAAAATTTAAAAATGGTAAAAAAATTTAAAAAAACATCAAAAAATGCCAAAAAACATTAGATTCTAAAACACACCAAATTTCAATTTTTTTTAAAAAGTGCTAAAAAAATTCAAAAAACATAAAATTTCAAAAAATTCCGAAAAACACCAAATTCCAAAAAGTTTTCGAAAAATTTAGAAATGCCAAAAAACACCAAATTTCAAAAAATGCTACAAAATTCTAAAAAAACACCAAATTTCAAAAAAAAAATAAATTTCATAAACGCCAAAAACCAAAAAAAATCCAATTAACACGAATTTCCAAAAATAAAAAATTTAAAAATGCCTAAAAACACCAAAAAATTCTAAATGATATCAAATTCCAAAAAATTCCGAAGAATTCCAAAAAAAAAAAATTCAAAAAATACCAAGATTTTCCAAAAAATGTCAAAATCACGAAATTTCAAAAAATTACAAAAAACCCCAAATTTCAAGAAATTCCGAAAAATTCCCAAAAAACAAAAAATGGTAAAAAATTCTAAAAAAACACACAATTTTTTCATTTTTAGAATTTCCTGTACAAATTTGACCAGCGATTTGCTCCTTTTGTAAAAATAGAAATTTCTTCGCTCTTTTCAAAATTTTTGAAATTCCCATAATTCTTTCAAAAAACATGAATTTTTTTCAAAAAAATTTTAAAAAATTTCCTAATTTTCTCAAAGAATTTGGAATTTCTTCGGTTTTTTCGTAAAAACTGGAAATCCCTCATTTTTTTCGAAATTCTTATAATTTTCTCAGTTTTAATGATTTTTGTAATTTTTTTTATTTTATTTTTTCGTACATTTTTGTAATTTTTTTGTTTTATTTTTTCGTAAATTTTTGTGATTTTTTGAATATTTTACGATTTTCGTTAATTTCTGTTATTTTTTAAATTTTTATGACATATGTCATAAAATTTTCTGATTTATTTGAATTTTTTTGATTTTCGTTGAATTTCCATGATTTTTTTTTTTAAATCTTTGTGACTCCATAATTATCGATATTTTTTTTGTGAATTTCTAATTTTTTATTATTTTCTTGAATTTCTATAATTTTTATGATTTTGGTGATTTTCGTAATTTTTTCTAACTTCGAGTTTTCATGGTTTTCTTAATTTTATTTTTCGCACATTTTTGTAGTTTTTTGTGATTTTCGCGTTTTTTTGTAATTTTCTAAATTTTCATTATCATTTTTGAAAATCATCAAAATTTCCAATAATCACAAAAATCATAAAAGTTTACTAAAATCACAAAAATTTATACAAATAAAAATTTGGAAAATCAATAAAATTTATGAAATCACAAAAATCATAGTAATTTACAAAAATTTAAAAAAATTTGGAAAATCATGAAAATTTAAAAAATTTAAAAAATTATAAAAATTTTCGAAAATTACAAAAATAATGAAAATTTACAAAAATCATAAAAGTTTACGAAAATAAGAAAAATTTCGTAAAAATTTCAAAAATCACAAAAATTATGAAAATTAACGAAAATCAAAAAAATTATAAAAATCATACAAATGATGAAATTTTCCAAAAATCACAAAAATTATAAAAATCAACGAAAATAACAAAAATCATAAAAATCATAAAAATTTCAAAAATTACAAAAAATTATAAAAATTTTCGAAAATTACAAAAATCATGAAAATTTACAAAAATCATAAAAGTTTACGAAAATAAGAAAAATTTGGAAAATCGTAAAAATTTCAAAAATCACAAAAATCAAAAAAATTATAAAAATCATACACAAATGATGAAATTTTTCAAAAATCACAAATTCATAAAAATTTACGAAAATTACAAAAATCATAGAAATTTACAAAAATCATAAAAATTTATAAAAATTTCGAAAAATTGCAAAAATTATAAAAATTTACGAAAATCATAAAAATCACGAAAATCATAAAAATGAAGAAGTTTGTCAAAAATCGCAAAATCCATAAAAATTTACGAAAATCACAAAAATCATAAAAATTTATAAAAATCATCAAAATTTTCAATAATGACAATAATTAAAGAAGATTATAAAAATTTACGAAAATCACAAAAATCATAAAAATTATCAAAATTTTCAATAATTAAAGAAAATTATAAACATTTACGAAAACCACAAAAATCATGAAAATTTACAAAAATCATGACAGTTTACGAAAATTAGAAAAATTTACGCAAATAATATTTTGGAAAATCATAAAAATTTATAAAAATCGTAAAAATTTCAAAAATTACAAAAATTATAAAAATTTAAGAAAATCACAAAGATCATGAAAATTTACAAAAATCATGAAAGTTTATGAAAATCACAAAAATCATAAAAATAATGAAATTTTCCAGGAATTACAAAATTTAAAAAAAAAAAATCGTAAAAATTTCAAAAAATGCTACAAAAATCTAAAAAACACCAAATTTTAAATAATTCCAAAGACTTCCAAAAAAACCAAAAAAAAAAAAATTCTAAAAAACCGGAACTTTCAATAAAAATTAAAAAATCAACGAAAATAACAAAAATCATAAAAATCATAAAAATTTCAAAAATTACAAAAAATTATAAAAAATTTCGAAAATTACAAAAATCATGAAAATTTACAAAAATCATAAAAGCTTACGAAAATAAGAAAAATTTGGAAAATCGTAAAAATTTCAAAAATTACAAAAATCACCGAAAATCAAAAAAATTATAAAAATCATACACAAATGATGAAATTTTTCAAATATCACAAATTCATAAAAATTTACGAAAATTACAAAAATCATAAAAATTTACAAAAATCATAAAAATTTATACAAATTTCAAAAATTGCAAAAATTTTAAAAATTTACGAAAATCATAAAAATCACGAAAATCATAAAAATGATGAAGTTTGTCAAAAATCGCAAAATTCATAAAAATTTACGAAAATCACAAAAATCATAAAAATTAGAAAAATTTATGCAAATAATATTTTGGAAAATCATAAAAATTCATAAAAATCGTAAAAATTTCAAAAATTATAAAAATTTACGAAAATCACAAAAATCATGAAAATTTACAAAAATCATGAAAGTTTACGAAAATCACAAAAATCATAAAAATAATGAAATTTTCCAGGAATTACAAAATTTAAAAAAAAAACGTAAAAATTTGGAAAATGCTAAAAAAATCCAAAAACACCAAATTTCAAATAATTCCAAAAAACCCCAAATTCCAAAAAGTTTTCGAAAAATCTAAAAATGCCAAAAAACACCAAATTTCAAAAAATGCTACAAAAATCTAAAAAACCCGAACTTTCAATAAAAATTAAAAAATGCTAAAAAATTCCAAAA
Organism: Ceutorhynchus assimilis; assembly: GCA_917834065.1. NCBI lineage: Eukaryota > Metazoa > Arthropoda > Insecta > Coleoptera > Curculionidae > Ceutorhynchus > Ceutorhynchus assimilis. Next base: position 4,072,177 of record OU892286.1, read on the forward strand.
AATTCTAAAAAACACCAAATTTCAAAAAATTACAAAAAATACCAAATTCTAAGAAATTCCGAATATTTTCAAAAAAAAAAACAAAGGATGCCAAAAAATTCTAAAAAACACACACACACTATTTTAGCATTTTTAGAATTTCTTGAAATTTCTTGTACAAATTTGACTAGCGTATTCATAATGTAGGTACATGCATGAAATTTACCTTAATTCCATATAAAAAGCCTATAGGTATTATACCATTGAGCTATATACCTACGATAAATGTTATATAAAGCCTGTTTTTTTTTTAAAGATAAAAATCAAAGTGACATTATGTTGGCAATACAATATAAAATTGTCAATGCTTTCAAATTTTTTATGTAGAAAAGGCTTGTGTTGCCAACATAGTTACTTAATTTCTGACTTGGGGAATTATCTTAAAAAAAAAAAACAGATTTTAGGTAAGTATATTATATAAACGTCAAACGATAATCATATATGGATATTTTTCATATAAAGGTTAATTGTGACTTTATTTTACGTAAATCTAACACAGTTTACCTAGTTTATATCCTCAGTTTTATTCCGTTGTACATAGATATAAAAATTATTATAAAACTACTAAAAAATTTCTACCCGCGGTTTTCCCGCCTATAAATTTTTTGAAACAAGAAATATCGCAAATTTCTATAAATTTTCGGTTGTTTAATAATATTTTGAGTGTATAAAGCATGGAAATGGTCAAGTTTTATAAAACTGGTATTTATTTCAACTTATGTAAAACTTTTTTTTACCCGCGCTATAATGGGCGGGAGCACCTTAATCGCACATATTCATAAGTCTTCGGTAGTATATATTTCTTTATTTACAGTACTGTTTCATACATATGTTACAATAACAATTCTTACAAAACAATACAAATTGTAACCGTTAAACGGCGTTAATCCGGAGTATAATATTACAAAACATACAGGAACAAAAAGGTAGAGCTACAAACAGTAAATGAACAAAAAATCGACAAACTTCAACATTTTTAAAAACACTTAGCCTAAGTAAAATAAATATCACAGTTAAAAGACAATCAGAAAAAATTTACAAAAAAATTTTTTAAATAAGTGAAAAGTTATACAAGGAAAGAAAGCTTAATAGCACTTGGACAATCACTATTCTTTGAGTCTTCTCAGCAATATTTGCGAAGTGGACATAGCTACACTGTAGCAGCATTTGTTAACCATCGTTTGAAGTTGATAATTCGTCATTGCACAATGTTCTTTAAGAATTTTCAGAAGAATAGCATGTTCCTCTGTTTGAATAATTTCTCCGAAGCAGCCCACCACAAACGTTGCCAGGTGAACGGGGCACCTATGGATCTTCTCCAACTCCGCCACTAGGTTAAAGTCCCTTTGGATTTGGTCGACGTTGCCAGAGTCGACTTTGGCCGCCGAGTTGATCGCGTATCTAGTTCTTTTGATTTTTTCCTGTAATCTATAGTTCTGGATATGAGCCACAGACACCTCGATCAGAAGAATAGTATGGGGATTGGTCAGAGTAATCATTATGTCAGGTTTGTTGTGATATAACCTTTTCTCTGTCAGTACTTTATTGCCAGCCCGTATCCTGACTTCCCTCTCTCCACAAGCAAAATCAACATTTAATGTGGCCTTTCCAAACTGGAAGCTTTCGCGGACAACATCTGGAGCCCCCAAGCTGCTCATGATGGCCTTCAGCGTCCAGTGGACAACGTTGTCATGTCTTGAGATATACTCGTTGGTTGGGCACGAGCTGACAACATGGTACGCTGTTTCGTCCACTGGACAACCTCTCCTACATTTTCTCCTTCTCCCAGGAATTGCTCCGAGGCCGTGTTGTTGTTCTTCGGCTGCAGAATCCAGGAGAGCAAGTCTCCAGCTGTCCATAAAAAGGGATGCTTTTGCTGGAAACTGAATTTTTTCACCCTCCCCCTGAACCACTCTTGCGTAGTGCATATTTTGCATCCATTTCTGTTCAGTCTCAGTCTGGTGTTGTTCTTTGATGTGATTTGACAGTTTGTGGCAGTTTTTTCTATAAGTTAAAGGGGTGTTCTCTAGGTTTGGACATTGATATTTTTCCAGAACGAAGGTACAGTCGCTGATGGGGTTTCTCCAGCCAGCCTTTTCCAGGGTTTTGTAAGACTGTAAGCACTCTCCCATTCTTTCATGTGCTTGCAGGTAAATGCCTCTTCTGACAAACTGGATCTCTGCTTCCAATTCAATGGATGTGAGGCCTAAGCCTCCCTTTTTGACACTCATGTACACACCAGCATTCGAAGTAGTTTTTCCTCTAATGTCAAGGTTCACCAAGATCTTGCGCACCTCGGTATCCATTTCTCTACATTGCTTCAGTGTGGTGGCCCGCTTTTCGTTTGGATACAAGTTTCCAAGGACATAGTTCGCTGCAGGGGCAATGCTGGAGTTGAAGAGTTGCACCTTTTGTTTGGTTGTTAATTTCGATTGAAAAACAATTTTTGTTTTTTCCATGATTTTCTCCCTTATCGAGTCAACGTTTCGGGCAGTGTCCCTCTCCAACTGTTCCAAGCCGAGATATTGGTAGCCTTCTCTGATTGTTGGCAGGAAAGGCGCGTCGTCTTCTTCATCCATACCCTCGTTACCGTTTCTGGTAAAAGCACCACATTTTGCCTCGTTTAGCTGCAGTCCGAGTTCTTGAGCGGCTTCTTTTAGCTTTTTTGTTATTATTTTGAGGCCTTGTTTTGTGCCAGCATGACATTTTATGTCGTCCATGTAAGCTAAAATCTGGTGTTTGCCTTTGGTTTCCCTGTTAATGGTAGGGTCGATTTTAATGTGTTCAATTACACTGGCTGTCAGTAACTTGAACAGTAGAGGACTTATGGAGTCGCCCTGGTACACTCCTTTTTTTACGTATATGGGCTTGGTTTTTGTTTTTTCCAGCACAACTTGGATTGACCAGAGATTCATTGAGCCTCTGAGGACGTTTTTGATGTTGTTGTGTAGAGGGAGATTTCCTATAAGCCTTCGCAGTTGCCGGTGCGACACTGAATCAAAAGCCTTTTTGAAGTCGTACCACGCTGAGTAGTGCTTTTTTCTTCTGAGTCTCGCTAGTTGAGTTATGGACTTGTCCAATAGTACACCGTGCACCGTACCCCATGTGTCACTCCTTGCCAGTTGTTCTTCGGGGATGGCCCATTCTGGAACAACTTCCTCAATAGTGTTTGCTATTGTTGAAGTTAGCAATTTGTAATCTGTGTTTAAGAGGGCGATGGGCCGGTAGTTCGATGGGTCGCTCTCATCACCCTTTTTGTGGAGCAGTGTAACATTTGCTCTTACATCTACTTCTTGGAGTTGGTAGTGGCCTTGGAAGGCACCAATAATGAACTCTCGGAGGTATTTTTGCGCACTTGGAAGTATTTTGTAGAGATAATTTGGAATGCAGTCCTGTCCAGGTGCTTTCCATGGTGCTGCCTTCTGTATGGCTTGTTTGATTTTTTTCTCGAGCTCGGCGGTGACTATTTGCCCTTCAAAGTTCTGTCTTGAGCAAAATTTTTGTAGCTTCGCCAACCAGGTATTCAGTATTGGGGTGTTTTGGATGTCGTGTTCGGGGCCGTATATGTTTGTGTAGAAACCCTCTACTCTGGCTAGCTCTGGTGACTTTTTTTCCGACTTTTCCAGGATTTTCATTGTAGGTCTTTCCATGAATTGGAATCTCAGTTTTTGTGCAGCGGCTTGCTCTTTCTGGATCTGGTATTTTTCTTGCAGGTTCTTTATTCTATCTTTGGTGGTAATCATGTATTGTTTAGGGCCCATTTTGAGTTTTCGCATTATTCTTGCTTCATTTTTCAATTTGTTGTTAAATGGGGCGCCTTTAAGAATTTTTTCCGCATTGTTTACATGCATTTCCAGTTTTTTAATTTTTTTACTGGTTCCTACAAATTTTGGTATAGGTTTGCTGATTTGTTTCCCAACCATTTCCTGTAGCAGTAGTCCTGCTATATAAATCAATTTTTTTATGTTTGATCTTCTTTGGGAGAGCCTCTGTTCTCGACGCTGAGCTTCCAGGATTTTTTCCCCCAGAATCTTGTTGATTTTATCAACATGGACTTGAGTTTGCGGCTGTATAAAAAACTTTTTAATCTTTGTCTTTATTTTTCCAGTTTTGGAAAGAATTTTTTCAAATTTTTCCCTTAATTCGATCATCCCCATGTCATTGTCATCGATTTGTGCCTCTAACTCGGGTTCAATCGCATTATTCTGGTTGTCCCCTGGCTCTTCGGGAACTTGTGGGTCTTCTTGTTGATTCTGGATCGTCTGGTCTACGTCATTCGGTGGATTTTCTTGGTCGGATTCGCTATCTTCGTCTTCAATTGATGTTTTTCTTTGATAATAGTAGTCTGGATATTTTTCTCGCAATTTTGTCGCCAAGGCCTTTTGAGTTCGGCCTGGAAAATTTTCCAAAATTGCATTTAATTTTTGTAATATAATCTTTTCAGGTCGAGCAATATATTCCCTAACCAATCTTTTTTCCTCGTCTATTGTCCATTTATCAGGTGCCTGTTTATTTATGTTGTTTACAATGTTTATATTTTGGTTGTCCGCATTCTTGGCATTCTTTAATTCTAGACACTTTTTTTTAATTGCTGGTATCGATCGCCTTGGAATTTTAGTTTGTATGACTATATGGTCTTCTGAAGTAATTGGGCCATTTTTCTGTTCGAGGTACTCACGAATAATATCAAGTTCCTCAGCTGTCCATCTGCTCATATCTCACTAGGTCTTTTTGTCTTTGTTTATGATGTTATTCCCCGGTTCTTCGCCCACTCACGCACGGCACACACTTTTCGCCCTGCACATTCGCTCCACAACTCCGGATTACACTATCCCTTACTTTCAAATTTACGTACAAAGTCTTTGGGGTAGTTTTGAGCCACCAATTCTCTCGCAAACCGCATAAAATGACGATTAATTAATAATTATTCGGCACGCACGCAATTCACGTCCGCTCTCTACGAGCACAGAACAGGTAGTCAAGTGGTCAGTATCCCCGGTAGTATATTTTCTTTATTTGACAATAATGTTTTATACATATGTTACAAAAACAATCCTTACAAAACACTATATGTTGTCACCGTTTTAACGGCGTTAATCCGGAATACAATATGAAACATACAAGAACTAAAAGGCACAACAACAAACATTAAAATGAACACAAAAATCGACAAGTTCTAACAGTTCAAAAAACTTAGCCTAAGTAAAATATCACAGTTTGAATAATTAAATTAATTAGCAGCATCAGTCTTTTTTCTCTTTCTCGTCCATTTATTTTCGATCGAAGGCCCGCTTCTATTGATGTTTACCTTCCGATACTCCGCATTCCTAACATTCTTGAATTTAGCCATTTTTTTGTTGTTCGCTGCTGTCGTCGATCGTCTTGGAATTTTGCGTTGTATGAGGTGTTGGTCTTCGGAAATAAAGGGGCCATTTGGGTACTCACGATTGATGGTAAGTTCGTCTTTTATCCACTGGCTCATACCTCACTAGGCCTTTTCGTCCTGCTGTACTATTGTGCCTCGATCCCGGCCCACTCACGTCTGCAGCACACACTTTCAGCCCTGCACGCTCCACCACTCCGGATTACACTACCCCTTGGTCTAAACTTACGTAACAAGGTCCGTGGGGTAGTTCTGACATACCAATTCACTCGCAAAACGCATAAAATGACGATTAAATCGAATTTATTCGGCACCCACGCGAATACACGTCTGCTCTCTAGGAGCGTAGAAATGGTAGTCATACCTTGCGTTCGGTATTTTGCTCAAAGAGCAGAGCGTGCTGAGCGGAGCCGTAATCACGTGACCAGTGAGCGAACAGAGCAGTTGAACGCTGCATAAAAGTGCCAGAAATTTTAATAAACGAACGCGAATGAGGCTGCACCGAGTACACTTTTTAAATAAACGAACGGTAAAGTCAAGCTCGGAGAACTCGGACCAAAATAACGAACGCACGGATAGTGTATAGTGGTCAGTATCCCCGCCTGTCACGCGGGAGACCCGGGTTCGATTCCCGGCCGGAGAGAACTTTTTTTTATTTATTTATTATTTATTTTTTATTATTATAATACCAAAAACTGTTTAGAGTAGGAAAAACGATCATCGTGGCACGTATGTGTCACAACGAGCGTCGCGACGCTATTTCAGAAAAGCAACGACGCGTCGAATATATACAACAAGCTGAGTTTAAATTATTTCCACCTAGTTTATAGAATAGCTACGACAGCGTCGCGACGTCGTTGCGACAAAACGTCACGACGGAATTGTGACAAACGTCGCGACGGCATTGCGACAAATGTCGCGAGGCGTCGGAGTTGCGACAAAAGTTGCGTCGGAGTTGCGACAAAAGTTGCGTCGGCGTTGCCTCGAGCGTCGTTTCGCGTCGGCGTCGGGACGAGTGTCACATTGCATTGACAGTTTGAACAATTACATCTTTTCTATTTGCAATTCAGCAAAACACAAATGTATTTCAGAAAACCTCACTTCTAATTCAGATTTTTTTTAAATGTAATTCAGAAAATTACATGAAATTATCATTTTATAAATATTCAGGCCTACGATATATTATCCTCTCCTGTTATTTTTACAACCATTAAAGCTCAACATCTATACTTCTTTCTATTTTGACGTATAGAATAAATAGTGATAAACTACTCAACGTTGCTGTTAAAATAACAGAACATGATACATCATAGGCCTCATTATCAATTGATTGTTTAATTAAATTTAAAACAAAAAACCATTTGAAATCTATTAATGCCCTATTTGAGATGTGGCAACGTCGCTCTCAATCAAGTAGGCTTTGTAATAGAGTGTCATTTGCCAATTTTGACAGTTGGCCATTTTTGAGTGTTTTTATTCATCTGCTTGCCTAAAACCACAAGACCTTATCGTAAACCAAGTTTTAACAGCTGTCAAAACTTGGAAGTTCGTGTTTTTTAGAATTTTTTGTTTTTTGGTGTTTTTTGAATTTTTTTGAATCTTTTTGAAATTTTTTGAAATTTGGTGTTTTTTAGGTTTTTTGATTTCTTTGCCATTTTTAAAATTCTTTCGAATTTTTTGGAATTTGGTGTTTTTGGATTTTTTAAGCATTTTTAAAATTTTTTGAAATTTGAGGTTTTTTACAGTTTTTTGGCATTTTTCAAAATTTGGTGTTTTATGGATTTTTTTGGCATTTTTTGAAATTTGGTGTTTTTTGGAATTTTTTGAAATTTCATGTTTTTTGCAATTTTTTGGCTTTTTTTGGAATTTTCTGTTTTTACTTGGAATTTCCCAGAATCTTTTAGATTTAGATGTTTTTCTAGAAGTTTTTGATGTTTTTTAGAATTTATTGGCGTTTTTAAATTTTTTTTGGAAGTACATACGTGTTTTTTAAAATTTTGTGATATTTTTCGAAATTTTGTGTTATTTGGCATTTTTAATTTTTTTTTATAACTTTTTTGAATTTGGTGTTTTTTGGATATTTTTAGCATTTTTAAAAAAATTTCGAATTTTTCTTGAAATTTTGTGTTTTTTTGGGGTTTAATGTTTTTTGGAATTTTTTGAAATTTGGTGTTTTTTTTTCGATGTTTTTATATTACTTGGAATTCTTTGGTTTTTTTTGGAAATTTTTTTTAGAATTTGGTGTTTTTTGGAACTCTTTGGTATTTTTTGAAATTTGATGTATTTTGGTATTTTTTGGAATATCTTGGTATTTTTTATTTTGAAAATTTTCTGAATTTTTTGAAATTTAGCGTTGGGCCATTTTTGAGTGTTTTTTATTTTTTTGGGGCATATCAGATGAATTTAATATGTCAGATTACCGATGGATAACTTTCACATTAAACTGCTTGCCTAAAACCACAAGACCTTATCGTAAACCAAGTTTTGACAGCTGTCAAAATTTAAATGTGTTCAACGTTAATACCTAATGCTTATCTTTTATTTTTTTCTATAATATAGTAAAGGACAAAAATAGTTTTTAGGTAGTGAGTTGTGTAATGATTTAGAAATGAAAAATTCAGCATTCTTGCGTTTTAAGGAAAGTGACGTCAGTTTCCTATCCTGCGTTTTTGCAACAGTTTCCAATCATAACCATCCAAGCGGTAAACCAACATCCTAGAATTGGTGCAAACAATTTCTCGAAGGGGAATTTTTTTCGCATAATTCCTCAAAATTCTTGCAAATTCCTCCAGATACCCCATCACAAATTCCTCTAAATACCCCACCATGAACTTCTCTAAATACCTCATAAATTCCTCTTAAAAAAGAGAAAATTTTGAAAATTTCTGCATGTAAAGAGGAAGGTGAGGAGCTCATTTTTCCAAAATTTCAAATTTTTGTAGTGGAAAATAACAACATGAGGAATATTGGAAATCAACTTGCAATAACTGAATTAATTGAAAATACAGTCGCACATATTTCAGGGTTTTCCTGGAAAACTAAATAAAGAAAAATTTTGAAATTTTTTATATGTGAAGAGAAAGGTGGGAAGCTTTATTTTCCCAAAATTTCAAAATTTTCCAGTGGAAAACAGCAACATGAAAATTCTTGGAAATCAACTTACGATAACTAAATTGATTGATTGAAAATACAGTCTCATACATTTCAAAGTTTTCTTGGAAAACTAGTGAAGGGAACATTTTGAAACTTTTTGCATGTAAAGAGAAAGGTGGGAAGCTTATTTTCCCAAAATTTCAAATTTTTCCAGTGAAAAATAACAACATAAGGAATATTGGAAATCAACCTACCAGGGCCGGCTCTAGGTATTTTGACGCCCTGGGCAATGAGTAAATTTGCCGCCCCATCCCATAGCCCGCTTAGGGAAAATGTGAGAGATCTTGAATTGTAGAAACAAAAAATAATTACACGAAACAGTAGGCATAACATCATAGCGATAAAACCACATACCTACTATATTCTGTAACTTAGGTATCCACAAAAAAAAAAAATTAACATAAGAAAACAAGAAACATAACAAGCAAAGTAAGAGTCAGGCAATCCAAGCTCTTGGCAACAATCAATAGATGCATTATGTAGATATACCCTAATAGCACAGAAACGTTCCAAAAAATTATCCTTTTCTTCGTCAGAACGTTTTGAAAACGTCAGTAAAAGTAGCTGAGAATATCCAAAAGTGCATTTTTATTTGATGCAAATGTCACTTCAAACGTCATATAGACGTCGAAAATGAGCGCTTAAAAACGAAAAAGGACGTTTTTCAAAGATCTCTATGAACATTCACTGGACTTCCTTCAAAGTATCCAACACCATCCAATAAACTTATTTTATAGGTAGTGCAAATATCACAGTTACAAACAACCTTTTAAAAACGTCTTATTCGTACTAATTTCCGGACGTATGGACGTGAGATACATGTTTCCAACGGTGTTCCCGAAAACGAACAACAGAAACCTTTATAAAACGTCTCTCATGACGTTTCATGAAAACATACTTTTACGAACTTATAGAAAACATTTTGAAGTTCTTTAATTGTTCCTAACAGAGGTTTTGAAAACAACTTAATCAAACGTCTGAAAAACATCCTTTCTTTACCTTTTTAAAAACACTCGGACATAGACATTACCACGTGCAGAAATAGTAGTTTCCAAAACTTTTCTTTCAGAACTTTATGCTTATGGACGTTTTGTGAATATATTTCGAACGTCTTTTTTCGTCGTTTTCAAAAATGATTTTGTGCAACCTTTTCTTGGTAATGGTAATGAAAGTCTGAGGGCCACAACAAGATTCGGTGCAATATCCAGTTGGAGTGCTAATTTCAACACATCAAAAGAATTTTGATTGGGCTCCAGTAACGTCACAGATAGTTTATCAGCTAATTATGCCACATTGACATCGAAAGAATTGTCATGCATGAGAACATACATATTATAAATTTTTGCAAAAATCCGATAACTCTTCTAGATGAAGTAGTAGTAAATGGATATCATATAAGAAGTTGAAATGCCCACTGTGCTGGTTCAATTGTCCAAAATGACACCTATCCTATAATACAGAGTGTTTGGTTTATCCATAGGAAGTTTTTAATGATTACTCATTGAAAAGTTTCTATCAATAGTTGGGGTTATTTGGGAGCTGTTTGATCATATTTACCCCTATGCAATGTCGTTTTTGAGATATCAACATTTTTAGATATTTTTGGGAAATATTTGAATTGTTCCTAATACATATTGTTTTTTATTTGGAATAACCATTTCAACCTTTCTCATTTTTTTTTTCGATATTCCTGATATGCACTCTTTCGAAAAACTCGGAAATAAAATCCGAATGATTGATACAAAAAATATGTAGCCCAAATTATGTGTTAAAATACATGAATTCAAAATATCTAAAATGGCGATATCTCAAAAAACGGCAAAACTTTGCATGAGGGTAGATATGGTCATGGTCAAACAGCTTCCACTTTCAAATGACCCCAACTATCACTCATTGAAATCTTCCTATCGATGTACCAAACACCCTGTATAATTGGTTCGCTGTTCGATTTATATTTCTTAATTTTTTTTAAGTAGTTGGTTTCATTTTCTATAAATTTCTATTGTTGTTGTATGGTATGAATTTGCCGCCCCTGGATCGTGCCGCCCTGGGCGGCCGCCCATCTCGCTCCCCCCTTAAGCCGGCCCTGCAACCTACAATAACTGAATTAATTAAAAATATAGTCACATATTTTAGAGTTTTCCTGAAAAACTAGTTAAGGAAAAATTTTGACATTTTTTGCATGTAAAGAGGAAAGTGAGACGCTTATTTTCCCAAAATTTCAAATTTTTCTAGTAGAAAACAGCGACATAAAAAATCTTAGAAATCAACCTACACAAACTGAATTAGTTGAAAATACAATCTCTCACATTTCAAAGTTTTTCTGAAAAAATGGAGAAGGAAAAATTTTGAAACTTTTTGCATGTAAAAAGGAAGGCGAGAAGATCATTTTCCCAAAATGTCAAATTTTTCCAGTGGAAAATTACAACTTGAAGAATCTTGGAAGTCAACCTACAATAACTGAATTAATTAAAAATACAGTCTCACACATTTCAAAGTTTTCCTGGAAAACTAGTAAAGAGAAAATTTTAAAATTTTTTGCATTTAAAGAGGAAGGTGAGAAATTCATTTTTCCGAAATTTCAAATTTTTCTAGTGCAAAATAACAACATGAGGAATATTGGAAATCAACCTGCAATAACTGAATTAATTGAAAATACAGTCTCACATATTTTAGAGTTTTCCTGGAAAACTAGATAAGAGAAAATTTTGAAATTTTTTGCATGTAAAGAGAAAGGTGAGACGCTTATTTTATCAAAATTTTAAAATTTTCCAGTGGAAAACAGCAACATGAAAAATCTTGGAAATTAACCTACACAAACTGAATTAGTTGAAAATACAGTCTCCCACATTTCAAAGTTTTCCTGGAAAACTAGTGAAGGAAAATTTTTGAAACTTTTTGCATGTAAAAAGGAAGGCGAGAAGATCATTTCCCCAAAATGTCAAATTTTTCCAGTGGAAAATTACAACTTGAAGAATCTTGGAAGTCAACCTACAATAACTGAATTAATTAAAAATACAGTCTCATACATTTCAAAGTTTTCCTGGAAAACTAGAGAAGGGAAATTTTTTGCATGTAAAAAGGAAGACAAATTTTCCCAGTGAAAAACAATAACATGAAAAATCTTGGAAATCAACTTATAAAAACTGTATTCCATTATTCTTTTGAATTTTTTAAATTTAACAATTTCCTTTAAATTTCTTATAAATTCCTTACAAATTCTCCCAAATTCCTCATAAATTCCTCCAAATTCCCTATAAATTCCCCAAATTCGAATGAGTTTTCACAAATTCCCCACATTTTTGGCAAATACCTAATTTCTAGATGGTTTGTCCTTTGTAGAAAAATTGTTTATAAAGTAGTATAAAATAAAACACCAAAAATACTTAAGAAACAACTTTTAATTTCAATTTGCTTTTAGCAAAACGTTATCAATGTTTAAAACTTACCAGCTAAAGGAGTGCCTGCACACACAAAATTCATGCTTTTAGACTTGTATGTATAATATTCGAAAAAAATAAAAAGACAGACAAAAATCACTTAAAATTTGAATGTTTTTGAGATTCGTGCTTGTGCCATGTAACAATAATTTTGAGTCATTATTATTTTTTTTAAAAATATGTATGAGAATTCTATTGGTAGAACCAGTGCAAAAAAAAAAATGTATTTTTATCTCTTTTTAATACAAGTTGATAAAAAAAGACACAAATACACTTAGCATGCACTAACTCTTCCAATAAAATCATTATAAATTAAGATCAGTTTTTTAATCAGTTGATTATAAAACTGGCCTTTAGCTAATAAAAAAACCACCTTATAAGTGTCAATTTTTTCAAATCTTTGCTGTCAAACATCTTAACAGAGGATGGAAAAACCGACACTTAATAACTACATATTTGTTAATTAAACTAACAACTATTCATAATATTTTAAAAATAAAAAGGTATAAATAATATAAAAAAAAGACAAAAAAAATAAAACAAACAACAATAATAATAATATGTAATAGATGTGTCTCGTATATGTATATAAAAAGAGACAGGCATAATGGTTAAAAGTGATGAAATGAACTGGGAGAGAACATAGTGACATTTTTACTGTATGTGTATTGTCAAATTTCTACCTATTTGCCTCCCACACTTCAGGTACCTAATATGAGACATGTCTATTTGTAAAAAGTATATAAATTATATATTATTACAATAATAATAGTCAAAAAGTGTTTTTGAAGTTTCAAAGTTTGAAAACTTCATAAGTTTTTAATGTCCTATATATAAGACCACGGTTTACAACCCCTGACAATTATTGCACATGGAATGTACAACATTTTATCTACAACAGGTGACACTTTAGAGTTGTAAAACGTGGTTTCAGTTAAAATAAAATAAATTTTTTTTAGAGAGAGTTGGAAAAAATTCTGCAAGTTTTCATCAAAATTATTCGTTGTAAACTGCGCACATGACGTGAAGACAAAAATATTCTGGTAACAACAATATAATTATTTTAAGTAGAGATTCCTAGAGTATCGACAAGTTCTTGTCAGTGTATGGATTCGAGATGTAATTTCTGAAAAGAAAAATAATTATAGTGAATATTTTGAATTAGGTATAGTACAAAAATTTATTCGAGCCTTCACTATAGTAAACTATACATCTGTAATAATGATAATAATTATTGAAATGCCATATTATACAAGCTTTTATTTTTAATATTTTCATGCTTCAACGATTTGACAATTGACAGATAAACAATATAAATGGTTGACAAATGACATCTAATGTCAAAGTGTCAATAATTGAACAAATTAGGGAAAAAAAGCACATTCAAAAGCAGCACACCGCTTACCCCAATCTATTCTCATTCACTTAAAACAGGAAGCATCGATCTAAGAATGTTATAATTATTATTGATTATAAATATTTTTTATTATTATTATTATTATTATTAAGAGCCGGTTTATTCACCTCTTGATAAACTCTCATGTATATAATCTGGCAGATAAAAACGCATATTTATCTTGCAGATAGTTACCAGCAAGTTTATCTTAATATGAATAAACCGGGCCTTAAAGATATTTATTATTGTTTAATTTATATATTATAAAATAGAAAAATATATACTTACAATTCGATATTATGTATCGTAGAAGTCGGACAGTTGTCGTTGGTTCTCACGTGACAATGTTTGTGACATTTCAGCAAACAATCTCGACACTCGTAGCCTTGTTTGCCGAATCTTCTCGCTATACTTTTGGCACAAACTTGACATATCGTACCACTGGAAAATAACAAGAATTTGTTGAATTTAATAAAAATACATAGGCACTTCAATTATTATAGAATTTTATTAAAAGTTTGAAATTCAATTTTCCAAAAAAAAATTAAAATGTAAGAGGATGATTTTTTTCTAAATTTTGTATAAAAAAGTTAATTTTCCAGAATTTTTTCTAAAGTGATTTTTTACTGGAAAATTTTGAAATTTTGCTGAAATAAACTTCTCACTTTCCTCTTTCTCTTTAGAAAATTTCACAATGTTCCCTTCAGCAGTATTTCAGAAAAAAATTAAAGTCTAAGAGGATGAATTTTTCTAAATTTTATATAAAAAAGTCAATTTTACCAGAATTTTTTCTAAAGTGATTTTTTACTGGAAAATTTTGAAATTTTGCTGAAAAGAGCTACTCACTTTCCTTCTTTTCTTTAGAAAATTTCACAATTTTCCCTTTGCCAGTTTTCCAGAAAAAAATTAAAATGTAAGAGAATGAATTTTCCTTAATTTTGCTTATAAAAGTCAATTTTGCAGAATTTTTCTTAGAGTAATTTTTCACTGGAAAATTTTGAAACTTTCCTATAATCAGCTTCTCACTTTCCTTCTTCTCTCCAGAAAAGTTCACAATTTTCCCTTCACCAGTATTTCAGACAAAAATTGAAGTCTAAGAGGATGAATTTTTCTAAATTCTATATAAAAAGTCAATTTTCCAGAATTTTTTCTAGAGTGATTTTTTTACTGGAAAATTTTGAAATTTTGCTGAAATGAGCTTCTCACTTTCCTCTTTCTCTTTAGAAAATTTCACAATGTTCCCTTCACCAGTATTTCAGACAAAAATTAAAGTCTAAGAGGATGAATTTTTCTAAATTTTATATAAAAAAGTTAATTTTCCGTGATTTTTCACTGGAAAATTTTAAAATTTTGCTGAATGAGCTCTTCACTTTCATCCTTCTCTCTAGAAAATTTCACAATTTTCCCTTTGCCAATTTTCCAGAAAAAAATTAAAATGTAAGAGAATGAATTTTCCTTAATTTTGTTCATAAAAGTCAATTTTCGTTGTTGCCAAATTTTTTATAGTTTCCGAGATACAAGGTGATTTGAAAAAAACCCCTAGAACTGTTTTTTTTTTTACAAATCATCCTGTATCTCGGAGACTAATAGAAATTTGGCAACAACGAAAATATACGATACAAAAAAAATCACTGCCGAGCATAAAATTAGGGTCACCCCATAATTTGCAATTATTTTTAAAATTTTTGGTTTTTGCGAATTGTTTTTTTTTTTTGGTGTAAAGTTCACTAACTTTATGCGATGATTTTGTCGTAGTTGCTTGAATTTAAAAAAGTTCTTGTTATTTTGCCTCAAGTCTTGTTTGCAAATTATGGGATGATCCTAATTTTATGCTCGGCAGTGTATTTTAAATACCCTTTGAAAATGGCAACTTTTTTCTAATTTAACTGCCCTCGTATCTCTTACCGTTTCTGATATACCAATGGTGGCCCATGGTATTTTGGACACCCATATTTCGTGTTTTAACGATTTTTTTGTATTTTTTTTGTATTTATCTCCTTATATTTTTTTTGAATTTCATGCATTTTGCAATGCGATATTTTTTGCAAATACATATCACAATTTTTTAGATTTTGCGCAATTTTCCTTAATTTTCGTATTTTCCATTATTTTTGCAATTTTTAATTTTTTTTTTGGAATAATCGTACTTTTCGCAATTTTCGAATATTTGTATCTTTTGTGTTTTCATGATTTTCATTAATTTTTGTAATTTTCGTAATTTTCCTGATTTCATCAATTTCTATAGTTTTTTCGATTTTTTATAATCTTTCGTTTTTTTGTGAATTTTTGTAATTTTTCATGATTTTTGATTTTCATCCATTTTTAAATTTTTTTGTATTTTTTTCATGATTTTTTGTGATATTCTAAATTTTTATGATTTTTTTGAATAATCAAGATTTTCATGAATATTTATGACAAAAATCATAATAATTTACAAAAATAACAAAAACCATAAAAATTTATGAAAATCCCAAAAATTTAAAAAAATCATAAAAATTTGGAAAAATCACAAAAAATTACGAAAAATTGAGAAAAATTTAAGAAAATAACGAAAAATTACAAAAAAATTCAATACAATCAAGAAAACTCGTAAATCACGAAAATCATAAAAATTTACGAAAATAATAATAATAATAAAAATTTAGAAATTTATAAAAAATTTACAAATTACAAAAATTAAAATTAATGAAAAACACAAAAATTCAAGACAATCAAGAAAAAAAAAAACAAAATAAAAAATCAAAATAAATAATCAATACAAAATGAATTTTAAATCCAAAAATTTGTGATTTAAAAATTTTTGAATAAATGAATATACATAGGTATAAATAAATAAAAAAAAATACTAAAAAAGAAATAGAAGAGAAATTAAAAAAAAAAAACAAAAGTTAAAAAAAATTAAAGAATAAAAAAAAGGGGAAAAAGATAGCCATTTTGTACAGGGGATCCCAAAAAGTCCCAAAACCAATTTTTTTACCTTTAATTTTCCCATTTTCCAGGACTTTCCAGGTTTTTTAAAAATTAAATGCTGCCTCTTGTAAATTAATTTTTTTTCTGGAAAATCGTTTAAGGGAAAATTATGAAATTTTCTGGAGAGAAAGAAAAAAGTGAGAAGCTCATTATAGAAAAATTTCAAAATTTTTCCATGAAAAATCACTTCAGGAAAAATTCTGGAAAATTAACTTTTTTAAGCAAAATTTAGAAAAATTCATTCTCTTACATTTTAATTTTTTTCTGAAATACTGATGAAGGGAAAATTATGAAATTTTCTAGAAAGAAGGAAAGCGAGGAGCTGATTATAGGAAAGTTTCAAAATTTTCCAGTGAAAAATTACTCTAAGAAAAATTCTGCAAAATTGACTTTTATAAGCAAAATTAAGGAAAACTCATTCTCTTACATTTTAATTTGTTTCTGGAAAACTTGTCAAAGGAAAAATTGTGAAATTTTCTGGAGAGAAAAAGGAAAATAAGGAGCTCATTTTAGTGAAATTTCAAAATTTTTCTATGGAAAATCACTTTAGAAAAGAAAAATTCTGGTAAATTAAGTTTTTTATACAAAATTTAGAAAAATTCTTTCTCTTACATTTTAATTTTTTTTCTGAAAAACTGGCAAAGGGAAAATTGTGAAATTTTCTGGAGAGAAGGAGGAAAGTGAGGAGCTCATTTCAGCAAAATTTCAAAATTTTCCAGTAAAAAATCACTCTAGGAAAAATTTTGGAAAATTGACTTTTTTATATAAAATTTAGAAAAATTCATCCGCTTACATGTTAATTTTTTTTGAAATACTGGTGAAGGGAAAATTGTGAAATTTTTTGGAGAAATAAAGGAGAGTGAGAAGCTGATTAAAGGAAAGTTTCAAAATTTTCCAGTGAAAAATTGCTCTAAGCAAAAATTCTACAAAATATATTTTTTTCATTTTTCTGATTTATTTGAATTTTCATGATTTTCATTAATTTCTATGATTTTT
>OU892286.1:4090053-4162269 GCA_917834065.1 Ceutorhynchus assimilis
ATTTTGTAAATTTTTACGATTTTTGTGATTTTCGTGAATTTTTATAATTTTTGTGATTTTTGGAAAATTTCATTTCCATGATTTTCATGATTTTTATAATTTTCGTAAATTTTTATAATTTTTGGAATTTCAATGATTTTCCAAATTTTTACGTTTTTTATAAATTTTTTTTGATTTTTGTCAATTTTTATAAATTTGGTGATTCCTGAAAAATTTCATCATTTTTATGATTTTTGTGATTTTCGTTGATTTTTATAATTTTTGGGATTTTCGGAAAATTTTATCATTTTTATGATTTTTGTAATTTTCCCAAATTTTTATAATTTTTGTAATTTTCATAAATTTTTAATTTTGTGATTTTTGGAAAATTTTATTTATTTTTATGATTTTCATGATTTTTGTTATATTCGTAAATTTTTATTTTTCTTATTTCTGAAATTTCACGATTTTCTAGATTTTTGTAAATTTTTATAATTTTTGTAAATTTTTATTTATCAAGTTTTCATAATTTTTGCGATATTTGAAAATTCATACGATTTTTGTAATTTTCATGATTTTTGTGATTTTCGTAAATTTTTATGAATTTTGTGATTTTTGTAAATTTTTATGATTTTTGTCATTTTTGAAATTTTTTCGTTTTTCAAATTCATCGCTTTGAAAATTTTTGTGATTATCGTGAATTTTTATGAATTTTGTAATTTTTGGAAAATTTTATAATTTTTATGATTTTCATGATTTTTGTAATTTTTGTAAATTTTTGTAATTTTTTAAATTTTCATGATTTTCCAAATTTTTATGATTTTTGTAATTTTTTCAAATTTTTGTAAATTACTATGATTTTTGTGCCTTTCAAAAATCATAATGAAAATTTATGAAATTACAAAAAATCGCGAACATCACAAAAAACTACATTTTTTATCATTTTTATGATTTTTGTAAATTTTTAGGATTTTTCAACTTTTTACAATTTTTATACATTTTATTGATTTTTGTAAATTTTTATGATTTTTGTGATTTTCGAAAATTTTTATAAATTTTGTGATTTTTGAAATTTTTATGATTTTTATAAATTTTTGTAAATTTTTATGATTTTTGTAATTTTTGGAAACTTTTATGATTTTTGAAGTTTTTATGATTTATGTGATTTTCGTAAACTTTTATGAATTTTACGATATTTGAAATTTTTTATCATTTTTATGATTTTCGTAAATTTTTATGAATTTTGTAATTTTTAGAAAATTTCATCATTTTTTTGATTTTCACAATTTTTGTGATTTTCGTAAATTTTTATAATTTTTGTGGTTTTTGAAATGTTTACGATTTTTATAAATTTTTATGATTTTTGTAAATTTTTATGATTTTAGTCATTTTTTTAAATTTTTATAATTTTTGTGATTTTACTGATTTTTGGAAAATTCCATCCATTTCTATGATTTTCATGATTTTTATAATTTTCGTAAATTTTTATAATTTTTTAAATTTCTACGAATTTCCAAATTTTTACGTTTTTTATAAATTTTTATGATTTTTGTAAATTGATTTCTGAAAAATTTCATCATTTTTATGATTTTCATGATTTTTGTGATTTTCTTTGATTTTTATAATTTTCGTGATTTTTGGAAAATTTCATTATTTTTATGATTTTTGTGATTTTTGAAATTTTTAAGATTTTATAAAATTTTATGATTTTCGTTGATTTTTATAATTTTTGTGATTTTCGTAAATTTTTATGATTTTTGTCCAAATAGGCTTATGGAGCTGAAAGTGTCTGCCATCAAGGTGATTTGAGAAAGGCAGGTTGCCTGGACAACTGGATGACGTCACCTGACGTGCCTCAACATAATGCAAATCTCCATAAGGCACCCCAGATGCGTCATCAAATTACCTTTTACCAGACAACCTATCAACTTTAGGAGCGTTCTTCTTTTTGGTTATTGGCCTCTGTTCACATAGGGGCAATTTGCCTTGGTCTATCATGTCCACGCGACAGCTTCCCATTATTTGTGACGTCAGCCGCAGACCCCAACTTTTAGCGTAAAATGCATTATACGAGTTTGAAGCACAAATTCCTACACATTTAAATTACCTTTTAATCCACGTAAAAATTAACTCTCAAACATTGCCCGAATTGCAAGAAATCCATCGAGGTCTGTAGTAGTGACGTCATCCGCAGACCAACTTCCGAAGCGCTTTATTAGATCGAGAAAAGCTATTTGCGCCGTGTTTGTTTTTCCATCTTTTTCATCGATTTGCTCCAAAATTTTAACAGGCACGAAATTGTTTCAATTTACAAATCACGCGCCTGTCGATTCTAAATTGGCTCTACCAATTCCAAATGCTTGGAACCCAAGATTCCTAAAGTTAACCTCATTCAAACAGCCTTGACCAAAACCATAAGTTATTTCTGTCTGTTCCGAAACCGTTTGCAGTTAAATGAAATAGAACTTGTTCCGGAGTAGATTCAGGTAAGTATACATATCATACAATCATAAATACATTTCTGTTTCGCAAGAAAATGAAGTTCCGAACAGGTTCCAGAGTGATTCGGAGTGTGATCCGTTTCGCGTGAATGTTGCCACTCCGTTTTAATCCACCTCGGATCATTTTTTGATTAATTGGGTGCAATTTTGAGACACGCTGAAAGCGCTACTAGTTGTTTGGACTCAGTATATTTACAGATTCCTGTAATAATTGATAGATTCTTTTAAACTGCTCAGAGCTTCAACTTCTCTTTCATAGATGGCGCCACTTGATAAAACATAGCGTTTTTCTCATTTAGTTAAAATGGTGTTAAAGTTTTTGGATTTTTCTCAAAAAAAAAACCACGCAAACCGAAAACAATTTTTATTTTATCAACTTTTTACTCATTACAAAACTAATTGAAAACCACAATTAATAACTCAGGAACGTTTTTTGGCGCTAATGGCCGCCTGTTGTTGACCGCCACCGCCAGAGGGCGGTAGCTTGGTAGGATCGTATTTGAAAGTTTTTTGAAGGGGTCCTTTTCCGGCTCTTTTAAATTGCATCTCGTCCAATCGCTGCCTCTCATCCAATTCGCGGGTTAATTTCAAATTTGTCCAAGCTTTAATTAATTGAATTTTTGTTAATAATAACTCTGTTCCAACTGTTCTAGAACCAGTAATTTTCTGTTCTAGAACAATTAGAACAGAGTAAGTTTTCTACTTACAATCTTTAACTCCTTCGGTGAATCCTTTGGGTTTGGTGGGCAACTGATCCGGAGTGAACGTCACCATGCGTTCGATTTTGAAATAGTCCCGGACTTTGGGTATGCGCAAAAAGGACACTTGAATCAGCGAAACGAAATTGCTGGACACCCAGTAGCACAAAATGGCGCCGGGGAAATTCATGGTGAACGGTATAATGATGATGGGCATCGCTCGCAGGAAATATTTCAGGATTACGGCGTTTTGGGCTGATAATCGTCCTGCGTCTGCTCCTACCTGAAAAAACAGTTGAATTTTTCTTGACAATCGAATTTTTTCGACAATAATTTTTTTGACAATTGAATTTTTCGACAATTGAATTTTTTTGAAAATTCAATTTTCTGACAGGTAAATTTCTTTTGAAAACCGAATTTTTTTAACAATACATTTTTTGACAGTTACTTTTTTTTGACAATTAAATTTTTTTGACAACTGAATTTATTTGAAAATTAAATTTTTTGAAAGTTTTATTTTTTTTGACATTTGAATTTTTTGTCAAATAAATTTTTAATTAAATAATCCAACAGCCTCACAAGACTATAACACGAAATTTTAAAAGTCCAAGAAAAAAGCCAACACTGGCAACGTTGTACCATAATAAAAATTTTAACTTATTTTGACGTTTTTGACAATTAAAAAAACAACAAACGGACTCACAAGCCTATAACACGAAATTTGAAAATTCCAAGAAAATATACAAACAGTGGCAACACTGTAAACTAATAAAAATTCACTTATTCTGACATTTTTGACAATTAAAAAATCCAAAAAAAAATCCTCACTCACAAGCCTATAACATGAAATTTAAAGTTCCAAGAAAAAAAAAAACAACACTGGCAACGCTGTAACATAATAAAAATTTGACTTATTTTGACGTTTTTGACAATTAAAAAATTCAAAAAACAGACTCACAAGCCTATAACACGAAATTTTAAAATTTCAAGAAAAAAAAACAACACTGGCAACGTTGTAACATAATAAAAATTTGACTTATCTTAACGTTTTTGACAATTAAAAAATCCAAAAAACGGACGCACAAGTCTATAACACGAAATTTAAAAATTCCAAGAAAAAATACAAACAGTGGCAACACTGTAAAATAATGAAAACTTCACTTATTTTGTCATTTTTGACAAATTAAAAAATCCAAAAAAAAAGCCTCACAAGCCTATAACACGAAATTTTAAAATTCTAAGAAAAAAAACCAACACTGGCAACGTTGTAACAAAATAAAAATTTAACTTATTTTGACGTTTTTGACAATTAAAAAATCCAAAGAACAGCCTCACAAGCCTATAACACGAAATTTTAAAATTTCAAGAAAATATACAAACAGTGGCAACACTGTAAAATAATAAAAAATTCACTTATTTTGACATTTTTGACAATTAAAAAATCCAAAAAAAGCCTCACAAGGCTATTATAACATGAAATTTTAAAGTTCCAAGAAAAAAAAAACAACACTGGCAACGCTGTAACATAATAAAAATTTGACTTATTTTGACGTTTTTGACAATTAAAAAATTCGAAAAACAGACTCACAAGCCCATAACACGAAATTTTAAAATTTCAAGAAAAAAAACAACACTGGCAACGTTGTAACATAATAAAAATTTGACTTATTTTAACGTTTTTGACAATTAAAAAATCCAAAAAACGGACTTACAAGCCTATAACATGAAATTTTAAAGTTCCAAGAAAAAAAACCAATACTGGCAACGCTGTAACATAATAAAAATTTGACTTATTTTGACGTTTTTGACAATTAAAAAATTCGAAAAACAGACTCACAAGCCTATAACACGAAATTTTAAAATTTCAAGAAAAAAAAACAACACTGGCAACGTTGTAACATAATAAAAATTTGACTTATTTTGACGTTTTTGACAATTAAAAAATTCAAAAAACAGACTCACAAGCCTATAACACGAAATTTTAAAATTTCAAGAAAAAAAAACAACACTGGCAACGTTGTAACATAATAAAAATTTGACTTATTTTAACGTTTTTGACAATTAAAAAATCCAAAAAACGGACTTACAAGCCTATAACACGAAATTTAAAAATTCCAGGAAAAAATACAAACAGTGGCAACACTGTAAAATAATAAAAAATTCACTTATTTTGACATTTTTGACAATTAAAAAATCCAAAAAAAGCCTCACAAGCCTATAACATGAAATTTTAAAGTTCCAAGAAAAAAAACCAATACTGGCAACGCTGTAACATGATAAAAATTTGACTTATTTTGACAATTAAAAAATCCAAAAAACGGAATTACAAGCCTATAACACGAAATTTAAAAATTCCAAGAAAAAATACAAACAGTGGCAACACTGTAAAATAATGAAAACTTCACTTATTTTGTCATTTTTGACAAATTAAAAAATCCAAAAAAAAAGCCTCACAAGCCTATAACACGAAATTTTAAAATTCTAAGAAAAAAAACCAACACTGGCAACGTTGTAACAAAATAAAATTTAACTTATTTTGACGTTTTTGACAATTAAAAAATCCAAAGAACAGCCTCACAAGCCTATAACACGAAATTTTAAAATTTCAAGAAAATATACAAACAGTGGCAACACTGTAAAATAATAAAAAATTCACTTATTTTGACATTTTTGACAATTAAAAAATCCAAAAAAAGCCTCACAAGCCTATTATAACATGAAATTTTAAAGTTCCAAGAAAAAAAAACAACACTGGCAACGCTGTAACATAATAAAAATTTGACTTATTTTGACGTTTTTGACAATTAAAAAATCCAAAGAACAGCCTCACAAGCCCATAACACAAAATTTGAAAATTCCAAGAAAAAATACAAACAGTGGCAACGCTGTAAAATAATATGAATTTCATAATTTTAACGTTTTTGACAAGTATCAAGCCTCATAAGCTTATAACACGAAATTTTAAAATTCCAAGAAAAATAACAAACAGTGGCAACACTGTAAAATAATAAAAAATTCACTTATTTTGACAGTTGAAAAATCCAAAGAACAGCCTTACAAGCCTATAACATGAAATTTTAAAATTCCAAGGAAAAAAACAAAAAAATGACAATCGAATTTTTTTGACAATTAATTTTGAGACAGTTGAATTTATTTGAAAATTAAATTTTTTTGACAGTCGAGTTTTTTTGACAATAAATTTTTTGACAGTTGAATTTTTTTTGAAAACAATTAATTTTCTTGAAAACTTGTTTTTTTGAAAAAATTCTGTAACGATCTAGAATGTTCCAATTTTTTTTAAAATTCATTGGGATAAATTTAGATTGTTTCAAAAAATTTTGGAACTTTCTAGAATGTTTCAAAAAATTCTCAAAACTTATTGGAACAGATTGAAAACTCGTTAAAAAGTTTTGAACTGTTTCAAAAAATTCTGAAATGTTCAGAAAAAGTTTCAACTCGAAATTAAATTGTTCCAAATGTTGTAGAGAGTTGAAAAATGTTCTGGAACATTCTAGAATGTTCCAAAAAATTCTGAAATGTGCCTAAAAATTCTCAGAAGTCGTTGGAACAGATTGAAAACTTGGAAAAATTTAGATTGTTTCAAAAAAAATTCTGGAACAGTTTAGAATGTTCCAAAAATTCTTAAAATTTGTTGGAACAAATTTCGATTGTTCCAAAAAATTGTAAAATGTTTCAAAAAAAAAAGTTTAAATTAAGTTATTAGGAATGTTGTAGAGAGGTAAAAAAATGTTCTGGAACGTTTTAGATTGTTCCAAAAACTTTTGAAATGTGCCTAAAAATTCTCAGAAATCGCTGGAACAGATTGAAAACTCGTTGGAAAACATTTGGATTGTTTCAAAAAAGTTCTGAAACGGTCTAGAATGTTCCAAAAATTCTCAAAATTCATTGGGACAAATTTGGATTGTTTCAAAAAATTTTGGAACTTTCTAGAATGTTCCTAAAAATTCCCAGAACTCGGAATAGATTGAAAACTCGTTGGAAAAAATTTAGATTGTTTTAAAAAAATTTAGAATGTTTCAAAAAAAAGTTGAAACTTGAAATTAAGTTGTTAGGAATGTTGTAGAGAGGTAAAAAATGTTTTGGAACGTTCTAGAAAGTTCCAAAAAATTCTGAAATGTGCCTCAAAATTCTCAGAAGTCGGTGGAACAGATTGAAAACTCGATGGAAAAATTCAATTGGTTTAAAAAAAATTTTGGAACGGTCTAGAATGTTCCAAAAATTCTTAAAAATTGTTGGAACAAATTTATAGCGTTTCCGATTAGTAGATTCAGTGCGCACTTAGTGTATTTGCATCCTTTTAATCGACCCGTAGAAGAAAGAGACAGAAATAGAAAAAATTGCACTAGTTCCGCACTAGATCTGCCAATCGGAAACGCCATTAGATTGTTTCAAAAAATTTTGGAACTTTCTAGGATGTTCCAAAAAATTCTCAAAACTGTTGAAACAGATTAAAAACTCCTTGGAAAAAATTTAGATTGTTCCAAAAAAATCTGAAATGTTTCAAAAAAAAGTTTCAGCTCAAAATTAAATTGTTCCAAATGTTGTAGTGAGATGAAAAATGTTCTGAAACGTTTCAGAATGTTCCAAAAAATTCTGAAAAGTGTGTTTAAAAGTTCTCAGAAGTCGTTGGAACAGATTGAAAACTCATTGGAAAAAAATTTAGATTGTTTAAAAAAAAATTCTAGAACGGTCTAGAATGCTCCAAAAATTCTCAAAATTTGTTGGAACAAATTTATATTGTTTCAAAAAATTCTGGAAAGGATTAGAATGTTTCAAAAATTTAGGTTGTTTCAAAAAAGAGTTTAAACTCGAAATTAAGCTGTTAGGAATGTCGTAGAGATAAAAAAATGTTCTGGAACATTCAAGATTGTTCAAAAAAATTCTGAAATGTTCTAAAAAATTCTCAGAAGTCGTTGGAATAGATTGAAAACTTGTTGGAAAAAATTTAAATTATTACAAAAAAATTCTGGAACGGTCTAGAATGTTCCAAAAATTTTCAAAATTCATTGGGACAAATTTGGATTGTTTCAAAAAATTTTGGAACTTTCTAGAATGTCCGTAAAATTTCCAGAGCTCGTTGGAACAGATTGAAAACACGTTGGAAAAAATTTAGATTGTTCCAAAAAATTTTAGAATGTTTCAAAAAAAAAGTTTAAACTCGAAATTAAGTTGTAAGGAACGTTGTAGAGAGGTAAAAAATGTTCTGGAACGTTCTAGATTGTTCCAAAAAATTCTAAAATGTTCTAAAATGTTCCTCAAAATTTTCAAAACTTTTTGGAACAAATTGAAAACTCGTTGGAATAAATTTAGATTTTTTTTTCAAAAATTTTGGAACGTTCTAGAATGTTCCAAAAAAAAGTTTCAACTCGAAATTAAGTTGTTCGGAATGTTGCAGAGACTTCAAAATTTTTTTGAAACGTTCCAAAATGTTCTAAAAAATTCTGAATTGTTTTAGAATGTCCCTAAAAATTATTAAAACTCGTTGGAACAGATTGAAAACCTGTTAGAAAAAATTTAGATTTTTTTTTTAAATTTTGGAACGTTTTAGAATGTTTCAAAAAATTCTGAAATGTTCTTGAACGTCTTTAAAAATTATTAAAACTCGTTGGAAAAAATTTTGGAACTTTCTAGAATGTTCTTAAATATTTTCAGAACTCGTTGGAACAGATTAAAAACTTTTTGGAGAAAATATAGATTGTTCCAAAAAAATTCTGGAACGGTCTAAAATGTTCTGATAAATTTTAAATCTATCAAAATGTTCCTAAAAATTCTCAAAACTCATTGAAACAGATTGAAAATTTAGTGGAAAAAAATTTAGTTTGTTTCAAAAAAATTCTGGAACGGTCTAGAATGTTCCAAAAATTTTCAAAGTTTGTTGGAAATTGCACTTTTTCGACAAGGCATCAATGACAGTTGCTATTCGAATTTTCTGACAGTTAAATATTTCTTGACAATCAAATTTTTTTGACTATACAGGGTGTATATTTTAAGTGATACCACTATTGCTATATCCGAAATGGTAAGAGCTACAAGGTCAGTTAAATTATAAAAAAGTTGCCTATTTTGATGCCCATTTAAGATTCGTTTACAGTGTTGCCAAATTCCTTTTAGATTCTGAAATACAGGTTCATAACTAGGGTCGAATTGAGGTAAAATTTTGGTAAAAATCACTGATGATCACTTTTCAGATCAGAAGCGTCGACCAATCATACTTAAGAGGTATATCGTTAAAAAGGGAACAACGGGTGCTTTCTAGAAATGACATAAAAAATCCAGGTCCGTATTTAAAAAAATTAAGTTGATGATGGTAGCTCAATCACGAAACGTCGGATTCAAAATTTGAAGATGCCATATTGAAGAGCGAAAAAATTTATAAAACTTTCAAATTTAAATTATGTCCCGAAAATTAATAGTTTTCGAAATAATTGATGAAATATTTTTAGGCGTTTTTTAGAAATCACCCTGTATTTCCTAAACTAAAAGAAATTTGGCAACACTGTAAACGAGTCTTGAATGGGCATAAAAAAAGGCATTTTTTTTCTAATTTAACCGACCCTGTAGCTTTTACCATTTCAGATATAGCAATAGTGGTATCACTTAAAATATACACCCTGTATTAGGCCTTATTTTTGGGTTTAAGTCAACAATTGAGTGGCAGTAAAAGTATTTTTAAAAGTATTTCTATTGTTGCTAGGGTTGTCAAGTAAAAAAATTAAATTTCTAACATCTCGACAAAGTGTCATTTTTTTGACATTTGAAGAGACAAATATAAATGTCAACCTTTGAACTAAAAATGTATCAACTTTTGGTAAAGTGAATTTTTTTTGGGATTGTCAAAAAAAAATCTGTCACTTACCTCAATAGTTGCCCACAATGTCAAACTAGTAATAACAGGCATCAAATAAAATTGATCTGGCAACGTCAAATCGGTAAACCAGAAAACACCGCCGGTCCTCAAACTGTCAACAGGTACATTGGCCATTTGCCTCAGTCCCATGAAAAATGACAAGAAAATCGGAGCCTGAGCCAACGGCACAAGCATATTTTTGAACGGATTGACGCCCTTTTCTCTCATGAAAACCATTAATTCTTGGCTGTACCGTGCGGCGCCCATTGAGTCGCCCGTTTGCCGTGCTTCGGTGATTTTCATTTGTAAAAGTTGCATTTGCGGCATTATGTTGTTCATTTTGGCCGCGTTCCTTTGGGCCAGGATTACCAACGGGAACAGACAAATTCTGATTATTAAAGTACCTAGAAATATTAGAGTTTAAAGTGTTTTCATTAGGAAAATTTGAAAACTTTTTCTCTATTAGTTTTATTGAAGGAAATCAAAATTTAAAACTTACTCAATACTATTGTGGCCCACCATTCCAGACCGACAGTGGCGTGCAAATATTCCATGGCGCTTTGCAGAATACCTACTGGAGTGGACCCGCCCAATCCCAAAGAGGCAAAAGTAGGTTCGCCCAGGGCATTGAGCTGATTTATTGATTCTGCTGTCCAATCTGGAACCAATGGCGGTTCAGGAATTGGATCTAAAAATAAATAGAGTTTGGATATAATTCTGAATACAAATTTATTGTTTATATTTAATACATAGTAGATATTGAAAAAATAATATTTGCTGAAATTGTAGAGTCTTCAAATTCTTTTATGGTTTACCTGTAGTGTCCAAAGATTCACTAGAAATTTCCGTAAAAGGAAATGAGGTGTCTGTTTCCGCTAATTGAGCAGCACAAATGAAAAAATAATTTGTTAGCTGTAAATTGAAGAATGTTTCAAAAAATCAAGTGAACTTGGTGAAGCAAAGTGAAAAACAAAATTGCAACAAAAGACTCTAAAATTACTTCCAGGAAATTGAACCAATCACATATTAACACAATGTTAATGTTTTACCTATTTTTTATAAGGGAAAAAATACCTCCTACTTACCATATTTTCCAGTTTTTACAACAAAATAATCTGAGTTAATATCAGAAATTGTAGCTGCATGGTTTAAAACAACAACTCATTAATTAATTACTTATAACAAATAACTAAAAATACCTTTTTTAAATATTTGAGGAGAATCAATATCTTTATCCAAAACTGAAGCAGGCACTTTTTGATTGAAATTTTCAAAAATAGTCTCTGAGCAGCATTAATAGAAAAATATCAAGTAAAGTTCATTCCATGGAAACATAGCATGGAAAATTTGAAATTAAAAATAAAAGCTTCAAAATACGTCATATGCAAATGTCAAACCAATCTTTTGCAAAAAGAATGAAATTGTTAAAAATCTATACATTTTTTTAGCAAGAAATCTGGTAACATAATTTTACCTAAAAATGATAAATTAATTTGATTTGAATTTTTAATGGAAAAATTTGAAATTGAAAATAAATGAAAAAAGCTTCAAAATATGTCATATGCAAATGCCAAACCACTTTTCTATGTGCCAAACTGATCTCCTAGAAAAAGACAGTGTTGCCATTAGTTATTTTCGAGGGGGAATCCACCTACCTAATTTCGTACATGAAAAATTCTAAAATTCTGCAAAATGCTAATTTTCGTGTTATTGTCTCAAAAATTTTTGAAGATTCTAAAAAATTCCAAAAATCCCTACAGATTCGACAGGCTCTTGTGCATACGGAATAGGTGAAAATTCTAAATTATCTGAAAGAATGTTAAAAAAACCCAAAAAGTTGAAGAAAACAAAAAACCATAAAAGTGTAAAAAAACAAAGAAGTCAAAAAAAGTTGAAAAAAACCCTAAAAAGATTGAAAAAAAAAAGGTTGAAAAAGCCCCAAAAAAAAGTGGAAACAAAACGAAAAAAATTCAGAAAATCCAAAAAGTTGAAAATTTCAATTTTTTCAACTTTTTAAATTTTTTTTATTTTCCACTACATACCCATTATAATTGTGTTTTTTTTTATTTCATTTTTATTATTTTTTTTTATTTTTTTATTTATTTATTTATTTATTCAAAAATTTTATAATTCCTTTTTTTTATTTTTATGATTTATTTGAATTTTCATGATTTTTATGAATTTTTATGATTTTTGTAAATTTTTATGATTTTTATAACTTTCGTAATTTTCATGATTTTTCTAATTTCTATGATTTTTTCGAATTTTTATTTTTCGTAATTTTTGTAAATTTTCATAAATTTTTATGATTTTCTGAATTTTTATGTGTAATCGAAAAATTGATTTGTTTTTCTTTTCATACGTTTTTGTAATTATTTGTAATTTTCGTAATTTTTGATAATTTTCTAAATTTTTCTGATTGTTTTAAATTTTTGTGTTTTTCATTAATTTTAATTTTTATCATCTGTAAATTTTGTATGAATTTCTAAATTTTTTTTATTTTTTTATAATTTTCATGAATTTTCATGATTTCTATAATTTTCTGAATTTCTATGATTTTCTTAAATTTTTGTGACTTTTCATAATTAAAGTAATTTTTTGTGACTTTTCATAGTTATTGTAATTTTTTTGTGACTTTCTAAATGTTTATTATTTTTTTTATGATTTTCGTGAATTTTTATGATTTCCGTGATTTTCGAATTTCCTTGATTGTATTGAATTTTTTGTGATTTTTCGTTATGTAGGCCTTTTCTTGTTTGTTGTCTAGGGGTGGGGGTTGGTTTCAACAATAAAAACACATTATTAAATATTAATAATATTTGGCGCACTTTAATTGCACTGACCGACCGATTGAATGGATTTAGGTTAATGACTAGGCACATTTAACAGCGGAGCACCACCACAGTACAGCCTTCAACTAGCAACTAGGTACACAATGAACTCGTAAAATCACCAACTTCGTCTTAGAATCGTCATCAAAATGTTTATACGTCTTCTCGTCTTTTAATTAATATAATTATCACGTCTTTAATAATTATAGACCACGCGACACGTCCCGTCACGACTGGCCAAGCAACACGTCTTACGTCTTATAATGGTTGTTGCCGACTGCCCCCTGACTTCTGACTTCCACTTATTGTTGCCACTTGCCAGCTACCCCCCTCTCATCTCCACTACCCTCCTAGCCTATACCTGCGCCTAGTCTATTTTTAGAATCAAGGTCAACTTTTAAAAGAGATGCATTATAATAATTTATTATGGAAATATTGAGGAGTTTTCGAATGACATATTTTTGTATTAAATAATTAATCCTACAGTTATTTTCTTAAATTTCTATGATATTTTCGATTTTTCATAAATTTTTGTGATTTTTTAAATTTTTATGAATTTTTGTGATTTTCATAAATTTTTATGTTTTTCGTTAATTTTAATTTCACGATAATTTTTCTGAATTTATTAATTTCTATAGTTTTTCCGAATTTTTGTAATCTTTTCTAATTTTCGTAAATTTTTATAAATTTTCATGATTTTAGTGATTTTCATAAATTTCTAGTTTTTTTTTGTGTTTTTTATAATTTTTTGTGATTCTCTAAATTTTCTATGATTTTTTTGTATTTTTGAGATTTTCATAAATTTTTATGATTTTTGTTATTTTTATAAATTTTTATGACTTTAGTCATTAATATTCATGAAAATCACAAAAATTCAAAAAAATCATAATAATTTAGAATATCACAAAAAGAAAATCATAAAAAAAACAAAAAAAAAAAAAAAACTAAAAATTAATGAAAATCAAAAATCACAAAAATCATGAAATATTACAAAAATTCATAAAAAATTACGAAAGATTATAAAAATTCGAAAAAACTTATACAAATTAATAAAATCAAGAAAATTACAAAAATTACAAAAATAATTAATGAAAATAAGAGAAAACACAAAACGTATACAAATTATCGAAAATTACAAAAAATCCGATTATTCCAAGAAAATTTAAAAAATTGCAAAAATCATAGAAAATACGGAAATTTACGAAAATTGCAAAAAAATACATACGATAATTACAAAAAACTGCAAAAATCATAGAAAATATAAAAATTCACGAAAATTATAAAAATACGAAAATTAAGAAAAATTGCGCAAAATCCAAAAAAAAATGCGATATTTGAAAAAAAAAATTGTATTGCACATTGCAAGATATCGAAAAAAAAAAAGGGAATAAATCGAAAGAAAATACAAAAAATCATAAAAACACGAAAAATATAAAAATTTACGAGAACTACGATGATTCCAAAAAAAATATAAAAAAGCATGAAAAATTCAAAAATTTACGAAAATTGCAAAAATATAAAAACTAACAAAAATTGCGAAAAAAAATACGATAATTTAAATCGCAAAATCAGGAAAAATACAAACATTTACGAAAATGGCAAAAATACAAAAATTAATGAAAATTGCAAAAAATTCAAAAAAAATTTAATAATTGTGAAAAAATAAAAATACGATGACTACAAAGAAAATATGCAAAATCGTAAAAAATCAGAAAAATATAAAAATTTACGAAAATTGCGAAAAATGCGATTATTGAAAAAAAAAAAAAAATACAAAACAGTCGTAGAAAATTAAAAAAAATTATGAAAATCCCAAAAATACTTAAATTAACAAAAACTAAGGAAAATTGCGCAAAATCCAAAAAAAAAATGCGATATTTGCAAAAAAAATAGCATTGCACATTGCAAGAAATCGAAAAAAAATACAAGGGAATAAATACAAAGAAAATACAAAAAATCGTAAAAACACGAAAAATATAAAAAATTTACGAGAATTACGATAATTCCAGAAAAAATACAAAAAAGCATGAAAAATACGAAAATTTACGAAAATTGCAAAAATACAAAAACTAACAAAATTTGCGAAAAAAATACAATAATTTAAAAAATCGCAAAATCATGAAAAATACAAAAATTTACGAAAATGGCAAAAATATAACTTTTTAACGAGTTATATTTCGGCTCAGTGCCGTCGGCTTGACCCCCTAATGAGAAGTGTTTGGTTTCTGACGACGTGGAATGCGTACTGTGAAGTCTGTGGATTGATAGTAGAGTTCAATAAATTAACCAGGTGTATGATGAGTATTTTCAAATATTTATTTTATTGACGAACAACAAATGAAAATGAAATGCTTAACATTCAAAAAAAAAAAAAAAAAAAAATATTAACACAAAATATTATGGAATACTTGTTAATTAAGGCATAGCCACAAAAATATCATCAACTATTTCCGATTGTGTAGTTGGAGAATCCGTTTTATCTATCTCCTTGTAATAATATTTGAAAAAGTTCTGGCTACCCCGCCAATTTCCATTTTCTAGAATGGTGTCCAGAGGGATATTGTTATTCCACCTAGCCGATGCCACTGCTGATCGAATACTGCCTGGAGAGAATGAAATTCCAGCGTCCTTGAAAGCAGTTCTTATCCATCCTGCTATAATGCCCCTAGATGCGGGACTTATTTTCCCCCTGGAGGTAATGAATAAGTTGTTCAGATTTGGCACGGTTTTCCTTCTTTCTTGGGACACTAGAATCAGCTGATTTATCCAGAAAACAGGATCCAAACTTGTATCTGAGGCTTTGAGTAGTTTCCAGCCGGATTGGCGGCGCCCCTTTCCATCTGTTTTCGAACCATATTCTGGCCAAAAAGTGATAGAGTTGTTATCACTCTCTTTGGAGTTCACGTCGATGCTTAATAGAGTGAGGTCGTGAATCCTGCGTCCTGAGGCTAATAGGAGGATCAACGCTACTCTTCTGGAAACATGAAATATGCTACTTTTATCAATTTTTTCTTTTTTCATCCAGTTTATCAAAGTACTTATGTTCCATATCATTTTCTTTTTTGGTTTGGGTTTTGAAATTTCAATCGCCTTGATTAAATGTTTTATCAAGGGATTTTTAACAGTAGTTTCACTCTCTAGCGGGTTTGAAAACGTTACTACCACTGATTTGTGTAATTTTATAGTGGAGGGTGCTAAATGTTTTTCTCTGTGCAAGAAGGCAAGGTATTTAGCTATCTGTTCAGGTGTCGGTTCGTTAGGAGGAATATTCATTTCAGATGTCCAAGATAGCCATTCTTTCCAGGGCGCCGAATAAGTTTTCAGAGTGGTAGTTCTCCAGGAGTTTTGCAACAATTTAACGTCTTCGTGATTTCAGTTTTCCACTAATCTAGACCACCCCGTATTTTCCAGGCCTCCAAATTTAATAGGTGTGCTTTTGGAAGCGGACGTGAGGTCGTCGCGTCCACTAGATGTTGGTGTATGTTTTGAATGGGAATCGGGGGGTCCGTTGCTCTGGACATTAGATCTGCCCGCCAAAACACTCGTTCCCATTTCGGAGCGATCAGGATGAATGTTCCTGTGGCCTGATTCAGGTGGTTGAGGACTTGTGGAATCAGGCAAGGAGGTGGGAATATCCAAGCCAGTCGGAAAGACCATCTTTGACTGAATGCATTTATGTACAACGCCGCTGTGTCCTTGCTGTCCCTGGTTACGTAAATTGGTACCACCTTCGATAACTTCGAAGCGAATAGGTCTATTTGTGGCGTTCCCCAAACTTTGAAGATTTGCTTCGTCGCCATTTCGGACAAATGCCAGTCGGGAGCACTTTTTTGGCGGGACAGGTTGTCCGCGACTGAGTTGTAATTGCTGGGAATGTAGTGTGCAGTCAATGATATTCCCCATCGGTGTGCGAGTGTTAGTAGTCGATTCGTGAGGTCTAACAGGGGACGAGATTTCGTACCGCCCTGATTTCGAATGTACGATATCACTGTTCGGTTGTCTGATTGAAGTAGCACCGCTTTTCCCTTCAGGCTCTTTCTTTGCAGCCAAATTGTTTGGTAAACAGCAAATAGTTCTTTCTGGTTGATGTGCCAGTGTTTTTGCTGCCGTTCCCAAGTTCTTTTTAGGTGCACGTTTCCTATTTGTGCCCCCCACCCTTTGTCTGACGCATCGGTTGTCATAAAGTTCGATGGGTTGTGGCGAAACAGAGGCGACGTTGTATTCAAATGGGTGATCCACCAGCGACATTCCTCGAGCGCGCTCTCGGGTATTGGATATAATTTTCTGGGCTTCGATTCCGGAAGAAGCAAGCTGGCTAGTTGAAGGTTTCTGCTTCGAAGTCTTCCCAGTGGAATTGCCGTGGCAGCGAAATTGAGTTTTCCAAGGAGTCTTTTTGCGCTGGCCCAACTCCAGTGAAGACTTTTCATTATTTTGGAAATTTCCCGACTTATCGAAGTTTTCTTTTCCGAGGGAAGGGATATACTGCAGTGGTCTGTGTCCCATATTAGTCCCAAAAATTCGATTTTCGTTTTGGGAAGAATTGACGACTTTTCTTCGTTTAGAACCCATCCCAGCTTGGTAAGCATCGTTTTTGCAACTCGAGTGTGTCGGAGAAGTATCTGACGGTTTTGGTTTGCAATGAGAAAGTCGTCGAGATAAACTATTAATCGTATCCCCATATCCCGTAGCCTGTTCGCTAGCCAGTTGGTTATCTTGGCAAATGTTATCGGTGCTGTGGACAAGCCGAATGGCATGCATGTCATTTGGTAGTATTTGTCTTCGAAAGCCATCGATAGGAATCTTCGATGTTGGGGGCTTACGGGAATATGGAAATAGGCTTGGTGGATATCGATCTTCGCCATAAAATCTCCTTTTTGTAGGAAGTCGGGAACCTTTAGGTGACTGATGAGGCGGAATTTCTTTGGAGACAGGTACTGGTTTAGGCCCTTCAAGTTGAAAATTGGCCTGATTTTTCCGTTGGCCTTCTGCCTGGGGAACATTTTTGACAAGAACCCTGACGAAGCGATGGAAGGTTCCAGTATCCTTTGGTCCACCATTTTGAGGATTTCGTCTCTCATCCCAGATGTTTGAAAAGAGGTTATGTGTTTTTTCGATAAACGTATTATCGGTGGCTTTTTTACGAAAGGTAGTTTGTAGCCTTTTATTGTGTTTGTTATGTATTTTGGAGCGCCAATTTCTCTCCAGCAGTGCAGGAATTTGGATAAGCGCCCGCCTTGAAACGTTTTTGATGTTGGATAGTCATTTGGCCGACCGATTTCCGGAATGTCCTTTTTTGTACGATTTATGGACTCCCGAAGTATTGCTGAGTCTTTTCTGACCTCTGTTGGAGGATCTCCAGGACTCTCGTGTCGTTGACGTTTTGGGCCTGAATTGCGGTCTTCTCGCGTTGGGATTTGATCTGTTTGTCTCTTCCGGTTTGTAGGTTTTGGAAGTTGAGGGTCCATTAAAGGTACGAAAACGACCCCCATGTTGTTGATAGAATTCACCAAAGAGTTGTTCGTCGAACAGAGAAGTTTCCGACGGCGGAATATTTTCCATTAAAGAGGCCACATAGTCATTCTTTGGCTTGAACTTCTTCCTTCTTTGGTCGATAATTTCCGCCCGACGCCCGCATACGTATTGAACGAGATCGTCTGAGGTCTGTCTAAAATCTCCCTCCTTCACTAAGTTGGTGAGAATATCGGACTTCACGTCCGGATGCTTTTTGATTATATCGCTTATTGCGTTAGAGAATGCGTCCCTTTGTAGTAACATTCCGTGAAGGATAGTACCCAAGCAGGAGTCCATTTTGGCGAGTTGTTCTTGATATGGACTTGAGAGCAGCTTTGATGACAGCTGAGGATTAACTTTAAGTGAAGTGAATACCGGGGACGCGTGTAATTTCTTATGGACCTCTGCATATCTTATCTTGTTAAAGGAGGTTGTGCCCAGCCTTTGACATTCTCTGCCTAGTTGTAAAATGTTAGGTTTCGGGGCAGGAATCGCCGGTTCTTGTTCTTTCGTAATAGGTCGAAAATCTATCTCCATGCTTTCATCTTCCATTTCTGGTAAAAGGTTTGGTGGGACCCAAGATCCTTCTTCTTCCTCTTCCAATTCGTCTTCCCAGGTTGGCTCATTTTCTTCGACTTCGGTATCATTTCCAGATTGAGAACTAATATTTTCCCGGCCATTCAGTTTTTCTAGGATGGTTGATATCATAGTCTCCACCCGATCCAAACGGTCTTCTGTTTCTTTTGTTTTATTTTTGGTATTTTTGGTTTTTTTTTCTCCGAGCTCTTTCTAGATCTACTCGTGTGGCCATCACTTTCCGAAACCTCGTTACCCAGAGTTTTGTTAGCCTCTTTCCTGGATAGCATCAGCGGTTTCAATTCGCGGATGGATGCAAGGATAAGTTCATTTTGAGCTGCTGTTCCCCTTATTTTGTTGGCAACGGGGGAAGGCCCGACGATTAACCCTACGCAGAAGGGCCAGTCCAGCATCTTTAGCTTCATTTCCTTGAAGGACTTTTCAGAAATATATGTGGTTTTAGGATTAAAGGCTAGAGCCATTCCAATGGTGGGTATGGCGAATCTGATCCTGTTTAATATCTGTGAGTCATTTTCTTTCCCCAAGATTTCATCCTTGCTGAATGGGCACACCTTCCAGTCTTCCCAACCCTTGGGCAGGTGTTTAATGGCCTCATTTTTTATTCTGGTAAGGATAGCTTCGTCCTTAAGGTTGTCCGCTTCGATTGAAGACAGTTCCTCCAGACTTTTCAGATTCTTAATCTCAATCGTTGCCATCTGCAACAGAAAGGAAAAATTTTTCTTAAGATCTTTAAAAAAAATTAAAAAGAAATTTTTAACGTCGGCCGAAAAGTCGGCCGCGCGTCGTCCGGAAGGTCGGCCGTCGTCCGAAATGCCGACGGACGGCCGACGTCCGAACGTCTGAGAGAATTGGCCCATCGTCCCGCAAAATTGGGCCGTCGTCAATTTTAACCCCGGTCCGTCGTCCGAAAGATTCGGGCCGACGTTCCAGAGGATCCGGCAGTGGCAGACGTCCGAGCAGTTCGGGCCGTCGCCGTCGTCCGAGAAGGTACGACTTTCCTCATAAAGTTAGGAATAAAGCCAGGAATACGATAAAATCGTCATCGTCCGAAGGATTCGGGCCGATGTAACGCAACACAAAGATTTGATGTTGCAATATAGCTTATAATAAGGGAATTCTTGTCGTTATAACTTCCCTGCTGTGATTAAAATAAATAATTACAATCTCGTACTTACTATTTCGACTTATTCAGTCTGTTTTGTCCTTTCCACATTCACAATTCACGAAAAAATCTTAATTTATATTTTATTATTGAAAATACGCGCTAAATTTTCAGCCGTTTAACATGACATGTTCACACCACGATAAAACAAAGCGTACTGAAACACGCTCACTGACGCCGCCTAGCGGCCTGGCGAGCAGACGCCTGCGCGAGACGCAGCGTTGCCAATGTGAGCGACAATGACGTGGAATGGGGATAATCCGTAAGAAATCGAATGTTTGCACCCACGAAAGACGTAGTGTAATCTCATTAGGGGGTCAAGCCGACGGCACTGAGCCGAAATACGATTATTCCAAGAAAATTTAAAAAATTGCAAAAATCATAGAAAATACGGAAATTTACGAAAATTGCAAAAAAATACATACGATAATTACAAAAAACTGCAAAAATCATATAAAATATAAAAATTCACGAAAATTATAAAAATACGAAAATTAAGAAAAATTGCGCAAAATCCAAAAAAAAATGTGATGTTTGCAAAAAAAATAGCATTGCAATTGCAAGAAATCGAAAAAAAAATACAAGGGAATAAATACAAAGAAAATACAAAAAATCGTAAAAACACGGATAATATAAAAAAATTTACGAGAATTACGATAATCCCAGAAAAAAATACAAAAAAACATGAAAAATCCAAAAATTTACGAAAATTGCAAAAATACAAAAACTAACAAAATTTACGAAAAAATACAATAATTTAAAAAATCACAATACATATCATGAAATATACAAAAACTTACGAAAATGGCAAAGATACAGAAATTAATAAAAATTGCGAAAAATTCAAAAAATGCAATAATCGTGAAAAAATAAAAATATGTACGATGACTGCAAAGAAAATATACAAAATCGTAAAAAAAAAAAAATATAAAAATTTACGAAAATTACGAAAAATACGATTATTCAAAAAATCGTAAAAAATTAAAAAAATAATAAAAATCCAAAAATACTAAAATTAACGAAAATTGCAAAAAATTTATATTATTTTATATAAGGTGACCCAAATAAGGCCATGTACCTAATAAGGCCAGTGCCCTTTATTGCTTAATATTGAATCCCATTTTCAAAAATCACAATATTATTAAAAAAGAAATCTATAATGCAAATCAAAAATTATTGCAAGGATTCCTAGCAGCTCGTCTTATGTCGAAAAATGGCTAACCACATATTTCATACGTCATGTTATAACTTTGAAGGTGGAACTCAATTAGCTTATATACGTGTTTATAAAGTGAATGGAGCAATTGTAATTTCTTAACGAACATTTATGTATTGAGAAAGCTACAGAGTAAGTATAGAATAATATCTTTGCTAGATTTCTAGTTACAGATTTTTTTTTATCAATTTAACATGTTCCTAATAAGGCCATAATACGAAAAATGTTCAATTGGCCTCACATCACAGTGTTTCTTTTTAAAGAATGTGTCATATTATTACCTAAATAATGTTTTTTGAAATTCCTAGAGTCTAAACCAAGCAAAAGGTGCTGCGGTTCATTTGTCCTAGTTGTATGTAGACTTATTTGGATCACCATCCCAGGACTTGGGATTGTTATTTTTTTTAGGAATGCAACAAACGTATAAGTTCTATTTTGTGCACTATTTCTCAAATAATAATATTTTTATGAATAATTGTATTTATTTTAAAAAAATTTTAATGGTGGCCTTATTAGGAGCATAGTGATCCAAATAAGGCCAATGCTAAGCGTCTTTGTTTTATGCAAAAGTCACCACTTATATGAAAAAATAAATAAATTGGGGTTAATATTCAAGTAAAAAAAGCGAAACTCTTCACATATGAGCTCGTGATTTTTGTTGGATTTGGTGGATAATGTTTGGAAAAAATAAAACTTCTTAACATGGCCTTATTTGGGACTGGTACCTTACATATTTTTTTTTCCTTTATTTTTATTTTTTAATTTTTTTTTTGGTTTTTTAATTTCACTTTTTTTGTTTTTTTATTTATTTTCTTTTTATGATTTTTTTATTTATTTATTAATTTATTCAAAAATTTTTAAACTCCAAATTTTCGAATTTAAAATCCATTTTCTTTTGATTATTTATTTTGTTTCGGTTTTTTTTTTTTATAATTTTGTTAAAAAAAAAATCTATTTTTTCGAAGATTTTTTATATTTTCCATTGTGTGTATTGTATGTATTTTTCATAATTGTCTAAATTCTTATGATTTTTGTAAATTTTTATGATTTTTTGAATTTTTATAATTATAAAAAGGATTTGTTTTTCTTTTCGTACAATTTTGTGGTTTTTTGTAATTTTTTAAAATTTTTATGATATTTTTGATTTTTTGTATTTTTTTGTGATTTTCTAAATTTTTATGATTTATTTGAATTTTTATGATTTTCATTAATTTTTATGATTTTTGTGATTTTCGTAATTTTCCTTGATTTTATTAATTTTTATGGTTTTTCCGAATTTTTGTATTTTTCGTAATTTTTGTTAATTTTTGTAAATCTTCATAATTTTTACAATTTTTGATTTTCATAATATCTAT
Source organism: Ceutorhynchus assimilis (assembly GCA_917834065.1). Taxonomy (NCBI): domain Eukaryota; kingdom Metazoa; phylum Arthropoda; class Insecta; order Coleoptera; family Curculionidae; genus Ceutorhynchus; species Ceutorhynchus assimilis. Next base: position 4,112,772 of record OU892286.1, read on the forward strand.
GATTTTTTTGTGTTTTTCATGAGTTTTTTTATGATTTCCTAAATTTTTATGATTTTTTTGAATTTCTTGTGATTTTTGTAAATTTTTATTTTTGTTATTTTTATAAATTTTTGACTTTTATCATAAACATTTATGAAAATAATTCAAAAAAATCATAACAATTTCAAAGAAAATTCAAAAATTTGCAAAAATATAGAAATTGACGAATACATATTGCAAAAAATCCAAAAAAAATGCAATATATAATTGAGAAAAAATAGAAATACGATGATTACAAAGAAAACATGAAAAATCGCAAAAAACAGAAAATACGAAAATTGCGTAAAATACAATTATTTTAAAAAAGAATACAAAAAATTGCAAAAACCATGAAAAATATAAAAATTTATGAAAATCGCAAAAATACTAAAATTAACAAAAATTATAAAAAAATTCAAAAAAATGCGACATTTGCAAAAAAATACAAAAATTAGTAAAAAAACATGAAAAATACAAAAGCTCACGAAAATTGCAAAACATATGTACCTACATACGATAATTTTAAAAAATCGCAAAAACACTAAAACTAACAAAGATTGCAAAAAATCCAAAAAAATGTGATATTTGCAAAAAAAAACAAAGATTACAAGGAAAATAGAAAAAATCGTGAAAACACGAAAAATATAAAAATTTACGAAAATTACGATGATTTCAAAAAAAATACAAAAACTTTGAAAAATTCAAAAATTTAAGTACAGAAATTGCAAAAAAAATACGACGATAAAAAATCACAAAAATTATGTAAAACACAAACTTTACGAAAATTGCAAAAATACAGAAATTAACGAAAATCGCGAAACATCTAAAAAAAAAATGCGAGATATGTATTTGTAAAAAAATAGAAAAACGATGATTACAGAGAAAATATGAAAAATCGTAAAAAACACAAAGAATAGAAAAATTTATGAAAATCGCAAAAATACGATTATTGCAAAAAAAAAAATAAAAAACATGAAAAATTCAAAAATTTACGAAAATTGTAAAAAAAATACGATGATCACAAAAAATCGCAAAAATCATGAAAATTACAAAAATTAACGAAAATGGCAAAAATACAGAAATTAACGAAAATTGCGAAAAATCCAAAAAAAATGCGATAATTGTAAAAAAATAGAAATACGATAATTACAGAGAAAATATGAAAAATCATACAAAACATGAAAAATTAAAAAATTCATGAAAATTGTTAAAAATACGATTATTTGAAAAAAAGATAAGTACAAAATTTTTTATAAACCACTTAAATTATAAAAAATTACGAAAACTGCGAAAAATACGATAATAAAGAAATTGTTTCAAATGCTTATGAAGTTATTTTAGTCAATTTTTAAACCAATACAAGTAACTGGATGTTTTAACACTATATAAAATCGATTTTAAGTTCATTAGAACGAGTGTTTGATCAATTTTAACAGTTAAGACATTTTCAGAGTGACTTAGAAATAGAATGCTCTAGAAGTTGCTTCAGACGCTTGTTGAGTGAATCTACTGAATTTTTGAATCAATAGAAAAGACTGGAATTTTTGAAATTTGCTTCAAACATTATAAAATTCATTCTAGGCTTAAAGGAACTAGTGTTTGATCAATTTCAGCAGGAAAATACTAAAAATTCTAAATGATTATAGAAATTGCTAGAAAATACTAAAAAATGTCATAATTCTAGGAGATTTCAAAAAGTTCTATCAGTTTGTGCACCAAAATTCTAAGGTGGTTTCCCCATAGGTTATTTTTATTGCTAAATTGTCAAACATTTTTTAGCAAAAAGTCTGACAACAACAATTTATTACCTGTAGTGACATTTTCTCTTAAACTGAGTCCAGATGCGGCAGCAAATGTGGCACTGCCCCCTAAAACTTGTCCACTTTTCAAGTGTTTGCATAATTTTTCAATTTCCTTTTTCAAGTGTCTCGGCTTCAAGAACTAAAAAACAAATTATTTGATTATTTTGTGTCTTTTTTTAGGTAAATTATTCACCTTTCTTTTATGCTGAGCATCTTTTTTGTCTTCCAAGCAATTCTGAACCGAGTATAGGGATTTATTTCCAAATTCCTTGCTCAGAAACTGATTCAATTCCTAAAAGAAAAACAAACCTGAAACACTGGCTTTTGACTTCATAAATTAATGAATTTACCTTTAGTTTACTCAAGCTATTGCTGGAATCTTGCAGTACTTTGTTTTTACTACACAAATCGTCTATTTCTTTAGTTAAACTATCGTTTATTTTGTTAATATTCTAAAAAAATTATTTGATATTATGATATAACATAACCTATAAATAATACTACAACATGCAAAATTACCTTTAAATTTCTTATGGAGCTTAAAAAGCCTTTTAGCTTAAATATTCTATGATAGCCGGACATTGTTTTAATGCTAATTACAATAAGTATTTATTTTTAAAAATTCATTAAATTAAAAAATTTACAATAATAAATTGAAATTTTTCTAAGACATTTTTTTAATGTTTCAAATTTGGGTCGCTAGATGGCATGGCGATTGGCGACATTAGTTTGAGTGATTCAATTTACGTCCGCTAGATGGCAAAAGCAAAATACATACTCCAGAATCTCCTATTTCTATATTAAAACCAATGAAATTGCCTAATACCGATTCGGAACAGTTTTTTGATCACTTTAGAGTAAAAAGAGCAAACATTTACAAGTGAGCCTGAAGTAAAAAAAATCGGCACCGCGTTCACGAATTAATACTCCTTTTTGATTCTGTTTGTTTTCGGAGCAAACGGAGCAAGATTGAACATACTCCAAAAGTACTATTTCACAGATGAGCCGCTTTCGGGTGCTCCTTGAACACTTCACACCCTGTCAGTGACCTGTCATACTCCTTGCATTTTGCACTTGAACGCTTGAAACCGAACGGGCCAACTGTAGTCGGAGTACTTCTGAGTCACTCGGAAGCGTTCAGAGAGTGGCACCCAAAAGCAGCTATGGTGGCAATTTTTGACAATTTTCACTTTGAAACATTTCGGGTTTGGTCATTGGAGCAAATAGTGCAAGTTCTTTATATTTTGTTGGAGTGAAACGAGGCAAGATACAGACGGAGTACTTGGAGTGAACAAGCCGGACTTAACTTTGGTGTAACTTTGCTAAGATTTTAATTTTATAGTTGCGCCAGAACAATATTTGGAGTCCGCAGTCCGCAGTAGTTACACTATTTATTATGAAAAACCGTGCTCAAATGGCTAGAGTGATAATTAGAGTGCACTGATTGAGTAAACAGTTCTGGCATGGTATTCTTTTTGAATTAACGAAGTAAACAATCCAAATATAGTACAACACTCTATGTCACTTTTAGCAAAACTTTTTGCACGGTGAAAGCCAAATTACTCAAAATTGTTCAACTTGCACTCATTTTCATAATCTAAATCTAAATATTAAATATTTGCGGTTCTAGAACAGTTAGTGTAATCAAACTTCGGATATTTGCACTAAACTTGTTCCACGTAAATTCACACTAAAATGGCGAAATTCAAATTAAAAATCCTAATTTTCAAAGTGGAATTTTTGGAATGAGCTTCATTTACTCGACTCTGTATAACCCTATCACTCTTTTTACTCTAAAAAGTCGTACCCAAACGATTGGAATAATTAAAGTGCACTGAATTAACAAACAGTTCGGGATGGTACTTTGATTAAGAAAATCCTTTAACTTGGAACAATAACAGAACAGTTCTAAAATATTCTAGAACTCGATTTTTATAAAGTTTTTGGAATTTGTGGAAGAAAATGGGACTGTTCTAGAATATACTAGAGTAAGTGCAGATGAGAACAACATAGAACCGTTTTGGAACTGTTCAGATCAACGATTCGGAGCAATCAAATCATCTCCAGAACAATTTTACTTTTTTTACTCTAGAATTATTCTAGAACGATTCAGAATAACTTCTAACCTAAAATAGTGTTCTAGAGTAGGAAAAGTAATGGAACAATTCCAAAATAATGAGAACCTTAATTTATATGAGGATTCTGAGACAATATATGACTGTTCCAGAACACATTATATGTTCAGAGTTATTCTCAAACGATGGAATCAGTCCTAGATAGACGACAATATCAGACCAGTTCTAGAATCATTTAAAGCTCACATTTTTCGAATTTCTGGAATAAAATGTGACTGTTCTAGAATAATCTGGAGTAGGAAACAACATAGAATTGTTCAGAAAAGGAAAATTTTGTGTTCAGAGCTGTTCTCGTACAATTCAGGAGCCATCAAATCATCTCTGGAACAGTTCCAGATTCAATTTTGAAGCGTAAAGTGAATAGAGTAAGTCCATTTGCGTTCAGGTATTGAAAATGGAGTAAAAAAATAGACCCCTAGAAATTCCATTTGTTTTCGACTTGGCATTACTTTTGATTTTGTCGCTCCTTTTTACTCCGGAGCCGTTTGGATCTGAATATTGGAGCGAATCGTGCAAACTTTATATCTCGTTCAAGAACAAATAGAGCACAGGTAAAAATAAATCCGCTCCAATGAACCTGGCAATAATAGTCAACTTTATTCTATTAAATACTGTTTTTTGATTCGGAACTCTTGGAGTAAATTCCTTTTGCATATGGTGTCGAAAATTAGAATTTCGACACTTGGTGTTTATTTAAATAGAGCAAACTTGGCGCCAAATATTTCAAGTTCAGAACAATACATTTCTGAAATAATTTGTTAATTTAGATTATGGGAACGAGTGTAAATTGAACAGTTTCGAGTAATTTGCACCACACTGTGCAAAAAGTGTTACTCTGGCACAAAATGCAGCACTAAAGTTGGCTTGTTTACTCTATCTACTCCGTACATTCAGAAAGAGTATTACTCCACAACTGTTTACTCAATCACTGCACTCTAATGATTACTCCAACCATTACAATAAAAAAGTCACTAGTTCTACATTTGGCTATATGGAGTAGAGTTAATGTAGCTGACTCCAAAAAAATTGTTCTGGTGCAACTATGAAATTGAAATCCTAGCAAAGTTACACCAAGGTTTGGTGTTCCAGAGGCTCTACTCTAATATAAATACTAAATAATGAATTTATTTACTTTAATAGGTTGACTTGAAAATTAATTTTGAGTTTTTAGTCATCTTACTATGACTGTTCCATGTGCACTGACTTTGATTGTTTCAATTCTGATTCAAATTACGAGTTAGAACAGTATTTTTGGAGTAAAAAGTGCAAAGTTTTGCTCTACCCATTCGGATTTTGTAATCGAACCGTCGAATGATCGGCATTTGTTAGTTACTTAAAATGATCTGGGCCCTAATTATTATGACATGGAGCGGAGCAAGAATAGTATTTTTGAAGTGAAAAAAACAAAAAAAGTTTCACTCTATCGTTTTGAATTTTGTAATCGGAGCATAAAAAGTAAGATTACTTGTTCAGAGTAGAAAAAGTTTACTCCAAAAGTTCTCAAATTAGAATTGAAAATAACATTAATAGAATTCTATTTTTAATGACAAATTGACGGAAATAGTTATCAAATGATGATTCTTGGGCGTTTGCTAATAATTAAAATAGAATTCTATTCGAAATAATTTGGGCCCTAAATATTATGACATGGAGCGAAGTCAGAACAGTATTTTTGGAGTTGAAAGAGCAAAATAAGTTTTACTCTATCGATTCTATTCAAAATGATTTGGGCACTAGATATGATGACAAGGAACGGAGTCAGAATAATATTTTTGGAGTGAAAAGAGCAAAAAAAGTTTTATCGGTTCGGATTTTGTATTCGGAGCAAATAAAGTAAGATTACTTGTTCAAAATAGAAAAAGTTTACTCGAAACGAGACAATGAAGCTTTGTTCACAGATTACATGCCGAAACTACTCCGGAACAGGTTCAGAATTTTATTTTACTGCAAACGAGTTCGGAACCGAAATAGCGGTTCTTGTTGAATCCTTAGAACCAATTCAGAATCGATTTGGAACTGTGTATAAATTACACTCCAGAACCAATTCAGAATTTTATTTTGCGACAAACGATTTTGTTACTGATTTAATTGACGTTTAAAAGAGATAAACGATGGTATGAAAACATTAATTTTTCCGCCAACACTTGCTTGCTTGTCAATGTCAATGTTTATTGGGTGTTTGACAATTTCAAATTGTTAGAGAAAATGTGGGAAAAGTCATAGAAAAGCCATTGCTTCATTTGCAGAAATTTGCTTTGGATTGCATTGATGTTATAGACCTAATAAGGCGTACATTGGCCAGCGGGTCTGCGGGTGACGTCATTACTACCACTATATAGCTGATAGTAATGACGTCATCGACGGACCTCGATGCTTGCGATTGGGGCGGTGATTGAGTTAATTTTCTCGTCGATTTTAAATGTAGAAAAGGTGATTTCAACGTTTAGGAATTCGTTTTCAAGCCTATGTGTTTCAAACTCGGATAATGCATTTTACGCCGAAAGCTGAGGTCTGCGACTGACGTCACAAATAATGGGAAATTATCGTGTGGACATGCCCTGACAAATTGCCCTTTTGGGAGCAAAAGCCAATAACCAAGAAGAAGAAGAAGAAGGCTCTTTAAGTTGATAGGTTGCTTGATGACGCATTTGGGGTACCCTATGGAGATTTTCATTATGTTGATGACGTTATCCAGTTATCCAGGCAACCTACCTCTTTCAAATAATCTTGATAGCAGACACTTTTAGCTCAATTGGACTTTGGTAAAGTGTTCTTGGTCTAAGGTTCCATAAGTTAATAGGCTGAAGGTAAACATATGATATCTTCAGGAGGATCTAATAGAAATTTGCATAATGTTAAGGCAGTCCAAATAACGTCATGAAAGTAATCATTCAAATCTTGGTCTAAATAATAGGTTTTTTGTTAATGGAAAACCGATGACGTCATAAAAGTTATTATTCCACCTTAGTCTGTATACGCTAGGTTGGGCTATTCAGCACGGAATTGGAGTGGAGTAAGAATAGATTTTTGTTACGTGATTAGAATGGAAAATTAATACACGAACGACCAAAACGGTCGGAGCAAGAACCACAACGTGACAGCATATCAAGCTTGACAGTTTCATATTTCACTTTTGCGCATGCTTACTCTAAAGATTCCTATCCCAGGTGGAACTTTTGGAGTGAACTCCATTTACTCTACTCTGTATAGTCGAATGCTAATGGAGTCACTCCTTATACGCCAAAAAGCAATACCCAAACGGCTCGAGTGAATGGAGTCACTCGGAGTACACGGCAAGCCGAACCCACCTATAATAGGTTTTCCGGTAATGGGAAACAGATGAAGTCATCTGCGGTGACGTATGGAAATTTGTTTACGCACTCTAGATGACGCCATAAAAGTTATCAGGCAACCTATCTTTTTGAAACAACCTTAAGTCTGAAAAAGTAGTTCTGCTCACACTGAAATCACAAATCTGTGAGAGTGAATTCCATTGGTTAAAATTAGTTTTCCGAATGTTTTTCACCAATGAAACTCGTTCTGACTAAAGCCTAGTACTCATAACTGCGAAATTCGCATTTTTTTGACATTGCGTTGACAAGTTGACGTTTCATGCGTGTATCAAACGTCAAATTGTCGAAGCAATGTCAAAAAAATGCGAATTTCGCAACGAGAACACTGCTGTAAATTGGACAGAAGTTTTGACACTTGTTCAAGTGGGTGGGTCTACGCAAGGAATATCACACTACCCTACAGCGGATTGCGGAGATAGCATATTTTCATATAAAATCTTTGTAGATTAAATTTCAAGCCCTTCACCACGCCCGAGAACCAGTGATGACGTAGCCAGCGTGTCGATTCTGGCCTTGATGTAGGATATTTGTACCACAGACTATAAATCCGCTGGCTTTTGCTATTATACATACTTGGTTTTGGTACATTAATTAACAATCTAAAACAACTAGATCTCGTTTGCATATTCCATTTTATTTAGTGACTATTGGGAATCAAAATTAAATAATATTTTTCATCTGTATATGTCTAACCCAAGGATAATGCACACTACTACTACAGGATAACATGAGAGCTGTTTTCTCGCGTTCATTTTTTTTGAAACTGGTTCAAAACAAATTTGAAATAGTATATTTTTGCAATAAACTCATGACGTCATATCAAAATTGGTTCAAACCGTTTCGAAATACAATCCAATCTATGTTTTTAAATCATTTTCTTGCGCCGAAAAATTATGACGTCATTGTGAAACTTTTTTGAAACAGTTTTAGAACTTTGATACGCGAGGACATACCTAAGGTCTGTGTAGTGCAAATTTCAAGTTCTCTATTATACCAGAGTACCAGTGATTACGTAGGCAGCATGTCGTGTCTTATCTACTCCTCTATTGAGGGATTTCCGAAATAACAAATAAAATTCCATTATGTAATCATTTATCAAGCACTAATTCACACTACACGTTGTCTATACATGGCAAACACTGCACTAGAAATATTAAATCCTTGATAAATCGTAACTAAATACACAAAAATCAGCCAGGGAATAGGAGTCAAAAACAAATGTATCTTATTCAACAATTGCATCGAATTATAGCCCAGAAAAGTGATATAAACGTAGTAAATTGAAGCTGCAAGCCAAAACAAGTTACCAAAAATAACCGCTAAGGCCCCCAAACGGCCAGCATCCTGTTGAAAAAACAAATTGTAAAAAATCAACAAGAAAAAGTGCAGCAGAATAAGTGGAGGAAAAAACGCATTCAAATGTATATCAAACGCAAATCCCCACTCGACATCTTGCGGCATACTTTTAGGCTTCAAAAACCTATTAGTAACATACCACAAAGCAGTTGCAATCAAAACTCCAATACCGATACAATCAATGAAAATCTCCACAACTAAAAACTTCAAAAATTGCAGGAAACTGTAATTAAGTGCCACTGAAAATCCGATTGATGTCAAACATAAGGCACCAGCAAACAAGATTAAAAATGCAGGATCATCTCGGGCATATTGGGATTTGAAGTTTTTGCGCGCCCTGAAAACTTTTGTAAGCTTTTGCGGGGCCACCATCAAATAGAACATTTGCCATAAGGCAAATTGAAAGTCCATTTGTTCGAATTTGAATAGGCGACGAAAGTAGCGGCGGATTTTGTGGTAGGCGGTGTTTATGTCGGCGCCCCTGGCTGATGACGTCATCAGAGGTCTGTTCATGGTTAATGATTTTTATACTTTTTTTAAATAATTATGATTGATTTTTTATCCTCTTCTTCTCGAATCGATGCACTGGTTGATTACTTTGATTAGGTGCGAGTTTTCCAGAGCGGCCGCTACGCGTTCTTTGTCCGCCAACTGTTTGTTGACTTGGGTTTCGGCGTTGTGGGTGCCTGGAGTGACTTCGACCTGTAAAAAAAAAGATTCAATTTAAAGGCGGTGTGTGTCAAAAATTGGAGTTTTAGTGTAAAAAAATCTGACTGTTCAAACCTCGTTATTCTACGATACGCCATCGTTGAGATATACCACGCGAGTGAAGTTAGCATCACTTTTGCCACGTTAAAAAAATTAAATTCACCAGAAATTGGAATGAAAAATCACCAGATTTTAAAAAAAAAAATCACCAGAAATCTTGAAAGTTGATTTTCCAGGCTAATATTACGAGTTGTAAATGAAAAAATGCGTCTTAAATACAACTTAATAATATTTGAAGTATTTATTAAAACACAATTCACACAGTATAAATTTCTTATGGCCATTTCCACCAACTATTTTAGGGAAGTCCTAAAGGTGGGTATGCCTTAAACTGACATTTCTCCATGTAAAAATGTCATTTTAGGGAATACTTATCGTTAGGGCTCCCCTAAAATAGTTGGTGGAAACGGCCATTAATACAGTGGTAAATGTAGAAAATAGGTATCATTTTATTTGCACCCACCTAAGGTACAAATTGAATAACTTATAACTTTTCCCTGATTGTATGGTCGTATGGTTTCGAATTATTTTAAGTTAAAATAGATACCCAGATCAGGATTATTATAGAAAAGTATATTTTTTAAGTTCAGGGGGGAATCACCGATTCCCAGCCCAGGTTTTAATCGATGTCGGTAATACAGATAACTGTAAGCAAAAAATTTATCAAATCAAGTAGGTCTTGGAGAAGTGGAGTAGACAAGGAAATGAAAGACAGAGGCCTAGAAGAGGATGCCTGGATTGACAGAGATGGTTGGAGATTGGGAATCGGAAGACGTAGAACGTTATAAACCGATAATTATACAGGGTGTATATTTTAAGTGATACCCCTATGGCTATATCCGAAACGGTAAGAGCTATAAGGTCGGTTAAATTAGAAAAAAGTTGCATTTTTTGATGCTCATTCAACACTTGTTTACAGTGTTGCCAAAGTCCTTTTAGTTTATGAAATACAGGGCGATTTATAAAAAAGGCCTAAAATTATTTCATCAATTATTTTGAAAACTATTGATAGTCGGGACACAATTCAAATTTGAAAGTTTTATAATTTTTTTCGCTCTACAACATGGCATCTTCAAATTTTAAATCCGACGTTTCGTGATCGAGATACCATCATCAACTTCATTTTTTTAAATACGGACCTGGATTTTTTATGTCATTTTTGGAAAGAGCGAAAAAAATGATAAAACTTTCAAATTTAAATTGTGTCTCAAAAATCAATAGTTTTCGAAATAAATGATGAAATATGTTTGGACGTTTCTTAGAAATCACCCTGTATTTCATAAACTAAAAGAAATTTGGCAACACTGTAAACGAGTCTTAAATGGGCATCAAACAAGGCAACTTTTTTCTAATTTAACCGACCCTGTAGCTCTTACCGTTACGGATATAGCAATAGTGGTATCACTTAAAATATACACCCTGTATATATAAGTAGGCCTTGGAAACAACCCAGCCATTTTAAATTAACTGTCAAAAACTACAGGGCCTACTTTGAAACGTTAAATTGCGTTAGGGTTACTACATTTTTTGACTAGGGTTGCTACGTTTTAATTTTTTCTTCCAAAACTTAATAGTTTTGTGAATTTTAACAAATCCTTTGCTAAAACCAGTTCAGAAAAAATGTATTTCTATCTCTTTTTTATACAAACTAGTGAAAAAAGACACGAATACACTCAGTGCACACTAATGCCGTTGAAAATAATGCAAATTGAATAAAACAATTAAGCAAAAATAGAGCTTCAAAAGTAATTTTAATGAAAAAAAATCGTAAGTTTGATAGCAACACTTCGCAGGCCCATAGGATCGGGGTCTTTTTAATTTACGAGCCCGAAGGGCTAGGGTCTACTTAAGTTACGAGCCCAGAGGGCCGGGGTCTTTTTAAATTACGAATCCAAGGAGCGAGGGTTTTTATGTGTGGTCACCTTCATCGTGTGTATCTGCTTTTTCAGTCTCAATTTTTTGGGACTTTTTTTATTTTTTGAACCTCTAACCTAACCAGATTTCAGGAATGGTTAGGTTACGGAACGTTTACCGGGTGAGTTACTTAAAGGCCCATAATGTTCTGACTCTGGATCAGTTCGGATTTCAGGAATCAAAGGGGTGCAATGATGCCATATTTACGTTTCTGAAGAGACTCTTTTTTGCTCTCAATGATGGTGAGAAAGCTGCGGCAGTGTTTTGTGACTTTTCAAAAGCTTTTGACTGTGTTTATCACGAAATACTGCTGCGGAAAATGAGCCACTACGGAGTCAGGGGAACGGAGTTGAGCTGGTTTAGAGCATACCTTTCGGATAGATCCCAGCTAATAAGAATTCATGGTAAAGATAATTCAAAGACGCTAAATTCAACCCATGGGGTTCCTCAAGGGTCAGTTCTTGGGCCGGTTCTCTTTTTAATTTACATTAACGACCTGGCAGCACTGTCAATTCTGGGAGCTTTTGAAATTTTTGCAGACGATACAACCATACTTTGGCAACACAAAGACATAACACGATTATTGAAAAAGACTTGGAAAAAATCAAGGGGTGGTGTGACGCAAGTCGCTTGGTTTTCAACATATCTAAAACAAATATACAATCATTCAAATGCACTCTTAATGAAATCACACTTGACCAGAAGCTGGTAGAAGATAGAACTGTTGTAAAATTTCTTGGTATGCACATAGATTCGAGACTTAAATTTGACACTCATATTGATACCCTTAATAAAAAACACTCACAGGGCTATTATATAGTGAAAAGCATTCTTCATGAACTGGGAAAGCACACAGCCAAACATGGGCGTCGTTACGAGGTTTCTCAGGGGGGGGCAGCACTAAGGGTAATCAATATATATATATATATATATATATAAAAGAGGAGGACAGTAACGGGGTACTGGTAACAACAAAGGATAAGTTAATAGATGAGATTCCCCAAAATGCTAGAGGTAGCCAAAGTAAAACGATGTAATGTGCTACTAAGTGTCTGTTACTGTAGCTATGGATAGAGATGCGTATCTTGAGAAATCCTTAGAACTTTTGAACGATGCTGAAACTTATAAACTTGTTGCAAAAGATCCCATCTCTTCTGTAGAGAACAGTTGTAACAACTTAATTAAAACCTTAAAAAATAAAGAATTTATTCCTAGCGAAATGGCGAAGGCACTCACAACGTACAATGGTACTTGTCCGAAATTCTACGGCCTACCTAAAGTTCACAAACCAGATATTCCATCAAGGCCTATCATATCATGTATAGGAAGCTCAACTCAACCTTTAGCTAAGTTTATTTCAGAAATCTTGTATAGGTCGTTCTCAAATTTTAATAAATTCAAAATTTTTGACACGTTTGACTTCTCTCAAAAAATTAATAATGTTCAACTGCCGGAGGGTTTCGTACTGGTGTCTTTTGACGTGGTCTCGTTATTTACTAATATTCCATTGGATTTGGTTGTGTCAATTATTGAAGAACATTTTGAATTATTGGAACCCAATACCAAGATCCCTTGTAATGTTTTTGTTAGTATCATTAATTACCTGTACAATAATACTTTCTTTTGTTTCAATGGTCTCTTCTATAAGCAGGTAAAGGGGCTACCAATGGGCGGTGCCACTTCCCCTATCTTAGCAGAAATTGTAATGAATAAATTACTTTACTTTGTCACTAATAACTCACAATTTCAATTCCCTTTTATCTATCAATATGTTGACGATCTTTTAACAGCAGTTCCTGCGGATAGGGTAGGTGAAACACTTGACCTTTTCAATTCATTTAATGAGAATTTGAGATTTACAGTTGAAGAGGAAACTGAGTTGTCTGTGCCCTTTCTTGACACTAGGGTGGTTCGGACGGGAGAAAATAGAGTTATCTTGGATTGGTACAGAAAAAAATCTAGTTCAGGTAGATACATACCATTCTCTTCTTACCATCCCTTCAAACAGAAGATTAATGCAATACTAGCTCTAAAGAACAGAATCCAAAAGATTGTACATCCTACTTTGTTGGATAAAAATCTGAGATTACTCAAAGATATCCTTATTAATAACCAATACCCACCGAACTTGATTAATAAATTACTGTTTAGCAATGTTACACTTAACCGTCTCCAACCAGTCAATGATGTTGAGGGTGAGCTTCCTGTTCCTAACAAAAAATATGTGAAATTACAATTCATTGAGAACTTATCTCCAATCATTTCTAGACTTTTATCTCAACATAACATTATTGTGGCTAACTATAATCAAAAAAAACTCAGTCTCTTTTATACATCATTAAAAGACAAAACTCCTACACTCCAGAAATCTGATGTTGTATATGGTATCAAATGTGAATGTGGAAAAATATACATTGGTCAAACTTCACAAAAGTTAACAAAAAGGGTAGCTCTACATAAAAGTGATTGTAGGCATAAACCTCTGAGTACGAGTCTCAGTATACATGTGAACAACAATGACCATATGGTCCACTATAAAGATGCCTTTATATTGCATTCTGAAAAAAATTCATATAAAAGGAGGATTCTGGAGATGTGTTACATTTATAATTGTGATAACTGTCTAAATCATAAAAAAGATGTCGAGGGCCTGAGTTCAATTTACACTTATTTACTTTCTCAAAAGTTAACTAACAGCAATAAAAAGTATCCACAAGAGTACGTCAGAAAGAATTGGGGCTAGTTTACCAGTCTTTGTTTGATTGTCTTTTCCAAACAGACGAAATTTCTGGGAATGTTACTATTTTTTAATAATATTGACTAATTTGAAGCCTGCCTCTCTTACATTGCTGGTTTTGTGATTGGTAATTTGAATTTTTGAGTTGTATAATATAAAGTAAAGAGCGATATATTGTTAAATAGTATGAATATCTGTACCCCTTATCTGGGAGAATAGCTAACTATCAGTTGATATTTTTGTGTTAAGAATGACAGAGTGAAACATAACCTCAATCCTCTTTTTTGGTTTCCAGGCAGATGGAGATTGATAGACTTTGACGTTGTCATTACTTCATTTCTGTCGACTGTCAGCTTTCTCCAGCTGTTTTGTGTTTTCAATTAAACGTTTTAAGACTTATTAATTAATTTTTATTACTTTTTATTTTAATCTGTTGTAATCCCCTATTGGATAATTGTTTTTTACAAATTAATTATGTCCGTCCTTTTACCTAAATGTTGTATTCTGTTATATTGATAAGCGTTTAGTTGAAATCTAGATTGTTACATGACATCCTCAAGGTTTAAGTCTTCTGTGAAAGTGCATTATGCATTTATCTATTGTACAGTGGTTATTATTGCAATAGAGCTGTCTTGAAGTTTCAATTCAAGTAAGTTTATTGGGCCTTCTGCCTCCAAGTAAAGGGTTAATCTTGTCTCTTAGTAAGGAGTTTTCATTGTTATTTTTAGCGTCCTGATGAAGTCTGCAATGGTAGACGAAAGCTTGATATTTGAATAAACAGACACTTAGTAGCACATTACATCGTTTTACTTTGGCTACCTCTAGCATTTTGGGGAATCTCATCTATTAACTTATCCTTTATATATATATATATATATATATATATATATATATATATATATATATATATATATATATATATATATATACCTATATATGTCAATCTAAACTCAAAAAAAAAATGTTTAACTGTATTTCTGGACCTTGCCAAGGCGTTCGATACTGTGCCTCATGATGAGCTTATCAATGTGCTTGAAAGATATGGAATAAGAGGAGTAGCTTCACAGTTGTTTAAAAGCTATTTGTCAGAGCGACTTCAAATGGTCAAGTTAAATAACACCTTGAGTAATAAACAAAAAATAAAAATTGACATTCCACAAGGAACAGTCTTGGGACCAGTACTTTTCATAGCATACATCAACTCATTATTGAGGTTGCAGGTCGAGGGCGTAACTGTATCTTATGCCGATGATACGGCTCTGGTTGTCTCAGGAGATACCTGGGATAGTGTAAGGAATAAGACCGTGAATAGTTTGGCGAAAATTAAGAACTGGCTTCAATTTTATAAGCTAACATTAAACTTATCAAAAACGAACTATGTAGCATTTTCACTTTCTGGTGCAAACAGACCACAATATGATTCCATCGTCGTAGATAACCATTGTATTAAAGAAACTCCATCAACGAAATACCTCGGAATTGTTATTGATAAATTTCTTAAATGGCAACCACATATTGATTATGTTTCCAATAGAATTCGCAAACTCATTCATAAGTTTTATTTATTGAGAGAATTTTTAAATAAAAGAACGCTTATAATAGTTTATAAAGCATTTGTAGAATCAATAATAGGATATGGAATATTGGTGTGGGGTGGACTTTATAATAACAGCCTGTACAAATTGAACATAATACAAAAATATATAATAAAAATTATTCTCAAAAAAAATAGATTGTATCCTACACATTTGCTTTTTGACAGAGACATTTTTAACATTCGATCAATATATATTCTCAAAGTTTGCTCCTATATACACACTCGACCTAACATGAAAATGTTAGCTGATCATACTTATGAAACAAGATTGAGGTGCGACAGGCAAATTAAACTACCAATAAGTACTAATAATCTTAATCTAAGATACATAAATTATTTTGGCCCTAAACTGTACAACCTATTGCCACAGGAAGTAAGAAATTGCTCTTCAATAAGAAGTTTTAAAATTTTAAGTAAAAATGTTATTTATGAGAGTCTTCATCAATTTGAAAGGTTTTTTAGCTAAGTGTTCCGTGGTGTTTGTAAGGCAGACTTTGTTGTCTGCATGTTTGTGTGGGACTGATAAATTGTAAAACCAACCAATATGTGAACTGTTATTTTGTTATTTTTCTTTTTTTTCTCTCTCTTGCTCTTAATTCTTAATGTACACTTAAATTATAAAAACTACAAATACAAATAAAAACACTGCTTAGCGATGCTGCACA
Organism: Ceutorhynchus assimilis; assembly: GCA_917834065.1. Taxonomy (NCBI): domain Eukaryota; kingdom Metazoa; phylum Arthropoda; class Insecta; order Coleoptera; family Curculionidae; genus Ceutorhynchus; species Ceutorhynchus assimilis. Next base: position 4,129,117 of record OU892286.1, read on the forward strand.
TACAGATGTTTCACATCTAGGTGCTTATAGAAAAAAAAATATATATAGAATAATTTAAAAACTAGCTAGATAACTTATGTACAATTGTTGGATGTTAGATATAAGAGAAATAAACTCATTTTCTGGAAGAAGTTTCTTCTGGAAAATAAACTATACTATAAGAATCAGGATCTTCAATTGATATTTCCTTCAAGAGTCGTTTTGACGCACCCAGAAGAGTGGGTACTTCTACGTCTGATCCAATCTCTAAACCAATTTGAATTCGCAAAGAACATTCTTATGTAAAATTTTACTGACGGTAAATTAATAAACGGGGATAATAATCCCGTGTTTAGCGACACAAGATTAAAAATTGAAAAAAAAAAAAAACACTTATAGATATTTCATGATTCTGAAGTACACATTATCAATTCTGAATTACATTTTCCTAATTCCGATTTTCAAAATTGCATATCTGAATTACAATTTACATTTTCTGGAATTAAATTTCTCCTTTCAGAATTAAATATTCCTATTCTGAATTACAAATTCCCATTTCTGAATATTATGTTCCTTTTCTAAATTTCAAATTTCATATTCTGAATAATAACTTCCTATTTTGAATTACAATTTCCATTTTTTGAAATTCAATTTCCCTTTCTCAAATACATTTTCCGCTTTCTGAATTACAATTGGAAAAGGTGTAGTTTAATAGTAGATATACTTTTTTATGTAAGTACTTTATAACTGTTTGTTTCTTCTCTTGTGTATTAAGTATTTTCGTCTCTTTACATATTTAATCGTGACATATAAAAATGTTTTGTGTGTTCAATTTAGGTCTTTTAAAATTAATTATGTAGCAGACATATTGTTTATATTTAGTTATTATATTATAAGATTGCTTTGTCAATGAATTTTTATAATTTACCGACAATAAAGCTTTTTTAAATTGAATTGAATTTGAATTGAATTGAATTGAAAACCCTTATCTGTGGCGGCGAATTTATATGTATATACAATTTTAACCTAAAACATCGCCATACTTTCCAAAATTAAACAAAAATAATTATTATATAAAATAATAATCTATTCAGCCTTAAATTTTGACTTTCATTTCAATATTGAAAAAAACGGGCTGAAGTACCCTTGATTTAACTTTATTGAAATGAAAAAACATTGAAATTATTTTCAAGTTTTTATGTGGCAACGTTGTAAAATCATAGAAAAAGAAGAGTTTTTGAGGGATTTTTTATCAACCTAAAAATGCAAACTGGAATTTTGTTTTGGTTTATCTTGTCTAGGAAAATTGACGATTTTCAAAAAAAAATTTTACCCAAAAAAACTTTTCAGGAATGATAGAGGGAGGGTGGGTGATCATAAAACCGAAAATATCAAACATTCACCCCTCTGGCGTTTTGCGCTATAGGGGTTGAAAGTGCGCCATTGGCGATTACTTGGTACCTATTGATTTTACAAAAAAATGTTTCAAATAAAAGCTGATATGAGCTTTATTGTCCGAAAAGTGTAAATACAATTTATCGACAAAGCCTAAAACTAAAAATAAAACAAACTAAACCTAGGCAGTAAAACTTATTAATTAAAAACACAGGTGTTGAAACAGAAACGATATATAAATAATAAATTGTAGGAAAGACTGGAAGAATGAACACAAAAAAAAAATTTAAAAACAGAACTGTTGATATGATAAGCAGAGTAGAAAAATGAAGATAAACAAAATCAAAATTGACCAGCAAAGTACTCTGCTAAGGTATAATATGCCTTGTCAATCAGTAAAGCTTTTACAGCATGCTTAAATTTCTTGACAGACTGTATGGTTCTCACAGCCATTGGCAAGTGGTTATACATTTTTCTGGCATTGTAAATGATAGTGTTTTTTATCAAAGTGGAGTGTGGTATAGGCAAAGGCAAATTACCAACTTGTCTGGTGTTGTAAGGGCCACCGCCCACTGTCGGAGTATGATGCCCCTTGTGCACCAAGGAAACTGTTTCCAGTATATAGAGACCCGTCATAGTAAGAATTTTATGTCTGATGAACAAAGGCCTGCAAGAGTCTCTAATACCAGCTTTGCAGATACACCTTATGGTGCGCTTCTGTAACACAAAAACGGAGTTCAGCAAATATTGGCTTGAGTTTCCCCAGAAAGGAATACCATATCTGATGCGGGACTCCACCAAAGAGAAGTACACTGTACGAGCCATACTTATATCAAGTTCACGCGACACAACCCTCACAACAAAACAGCCTGTTGCCAACTTTGAACAAAGATCCAAGATGTGGGCCTTGAAACATAACTTGCTATCTATACATAAACCCAAAAATTTAACATCTGTGCAATTTGAAATCTTTCCCGTGTCAAGGGCTATGTCAGGCAAGGAACCATTGAATTGTAAAACATTGGTCTTGGAAACATTAAGAGATAAATAGTTGGCATCACACCATAGCTTCACAAGTGCAATATCCCTAGAAATTGTCTCACTCAACTCAATAGGATCAAAACCATGCCACAATATAGTGGTGTCATCCGCAAACAACGTGAAACTACCCTTAATCCTGAGAGTGGAAATGTCGTTGACATAAAGTAAGAACAGAATAGGTCCTAGTATGGAGCCCTGCGGCACTCCGGAGCAAACAGTCAGTTCGCTCGATTCGGAACCTCGCACACCCACCCTCTGTGTTCTTTCGCTCAAGTAAGACTTGAACCAGGCAAGAGCAGTACCCCGAAAGCCATACACCTCAAGCTTTTGAAGCAGTATTCCGTGATTTACGCAGTCGAACGCTTTTGAGAGATCACAGAACACTGCTGCAGCCAGTTCTCTCTCATTCAGTCTTAGGTAAAGGTTACTTAGGAAAGAAAACACCGCGTCGTTCGTGTTTTTCCCTGCCCGAAATCCGTACTGAGCCACACTTAAAATACCATGCTTATCAATGAATGAGTTAACTCGTATCTTCACCAACCTTTCGACTATTTTTGAAAGAGTTGTTATTAATGAGATGGGCCTAAAATTAGCGGGAGATTCAGTGTCACCCTTTTTAAAAATTGGGATAACTAACGACTTCTTCAATGAGTTTGGGAGAATTCCCCTTAAGAAAGAGATGTTGATGGCATCAGCCAGAGCGCTAATTGTACAATCAGGAAGGTCCTGAAAAATCTTGAGAGAAATCCCGTCCCACCCGACTGCAGTTTTATTTTTAATATCACTGAAGATGGTCCGAAGTTCGTCCGAATCAGTTGGCCAAAGGTAGAACGAGTCGGTTATACAGGTATCCTTCAAATAATCCAACGGGTTGGTAATTGGGGAAATATTTGTAGCCAGGTCTCCAGCTATGGTGCAAAAATAATTATTGAAAACATTTGGTTCAACCGAAGTTTGGATTCCACTATTGACATTTTTGCCCCTGAGATCATTAACGATCTTCCAACTTTCTTTTTGCTTATTACTTGCTCTGGTTAAACGATCCTTGAAATAAGAGTTTTTTGCAAGTCGTAAGGTTTTTCTATAAATATTTCGGTATTTGGTAAAATATGCTAAGAAAAAGGCATTATGCGAATAATATCTCCGCACAGTATGCAAAAATCTTAGATTTCTTGCTGAAACCTTGATACCGCGTGAGATCCAAGGCTTTTTGCGTTTTTTTCTTATTATTCTCAAAGGGAAACAATCATTAAAAACTACCACTATCAGAGCATGAAACTTCTCCAGGGGGTCCTCCTCACTCAAGATATCTGGCCAGTTGACATCTAAGCAAGCATTTTGAAACCTTCTGAAACTACTCTTACAAAAAATTCTTCCTCGTTTCCCTGGCAGTACAGATTTGTTTAGAATACAGGGTATAGAACATAAAACAGCCTCATGGTCAGAAATACCTGCATTTATTACTTCACAGAAGACTTCCTCATCCCCGCTTGAACAGACATAATCCAAAATAGAGGACGAAAATTTAGATATTCTAGTAGGACTATTTACATGCATTTTCAAATTAACAGACTTCAGCAAGTTACGAAGTTCAAGGGTGTATTGGTTGTCTCCATTGTCATAATCTATATTAAGGTCGCCCGTCAAAATTACATTATAACTAGGACAAAACTCTGACAAAAGTACTTCCAGTCTTTCCACAAATAGACGCTCGCCGCACAGAGGCGATCTGTACAAACACAAGACAAAAAGATACAGTCGTCATACTTATTTACACTAGCAAAATTATATTTTTTAAACAACTCGTGATTTACTAAAATCATTGTACCTCCATGTTGGAGGGTTTCCCTACAATAGCATGACAACAGTTCGTAATTTTCAATAAATATTGGTTCATTGGGCTTAAGCCAATGCTCTGTTAAGCAAATTATATTGGGAAAATTACAGCTATCAATAAATACAGAAAGTTCATCTATTTTATTACGGATGATGTAAATGTAAATGTAAATGTAAATTTATTCAAATTCCTTCAAAGTGTACAATTTTGTTTCCTAACCTTAATCTAACCTTAATCAAAACTCAAGAATTATAATTTCAACATTGTTATAAATTACAGGAATCCGAATAAATAGGTGAGTGCTACTAAGGCAGTTTACCTACCAGCGCGCAGCACATTTACCATATATTCATAATTTAAAACATTTATTTAGACATGGGTTAAATCTAGTTCTAAATCTAAACCTATATAATTTTTGAGTACCTACTATATTATTGTGCTTAACTAAGTATTCTACAAATATGCCACTCAGAAAGTGTGGAGATTACCACACAATGAAAAAAAATAATAAAAATAAAAAATAAATAAAGTAATTAAAAATGGGAGAACATTGGTTTATTTCAGTTGAGATTTTTAGGGAAAAGCGTCGCTTAATGTTGCATAATTCAACGATAATAGAAAAAAATTGCATTTCTTCTTAAACCTGAATTTGTGGTCTATCAGATTTTTTATATTTAAAGGTATAAGGTTGAATATTTTTGGAGCCATGAACGTAATACACTTCTGTGAGATGCGTTTACTTTTCCTGGGGATTTCGACAGTTTCTTGGGAAAGTTGTCTGGTGTTATAGAAGTTCATATTTAGAGGTCTAATAATGTCGCGATTCTTGTTAATATACAGTAAGGCTTTATATGCATACATTTGCCTCAGACGAAAAACGATAAATTCTTCAAAAAGTAATTCTGTTGGGTATAGGAGGCTTTTTTTTAGGATAGTTTTAATGCAGCTTCTTTGCGTTACTTCCAAGCAGTTTAGTGATGTTTTGTAACTGCTTCCCCAAGCTATTACGCCATACTGCATGGTCGATTCGAAAATTGCGTGATAAACAGTCTTTAGGTTGTATTTACTTAGAAAACTTCGCAGTTTCCTAATAACAAACACTATTTTTCTTAATTTTTTTGCTTGTAAATGTAATGTGCAACATTATTTGATCTACAATGTTTATCTAAAGACTTTTTTAATTAAGGGCCGTCTGTGGTCATAAGGGCCGGCCGTTTGAAATTTTATAATGAAAATGAAAAATTTTAACCAACGTGAAAAATTTTTCTACAACACATACAACATTTTTGCTTTATGAAGTTTTTACTCACCCCCTGCCGTTTTTTAATAGGGGTAGTTTTAAATTTTTTTATTATTATTTTACAAAAAAAAAACCTTAATAAAAGTTTTATATGATGACATTTCCTACAATTTTTCCTAATCAACTTTTTTTTGGTTTTATGATCATCCACCTGCCCCTTATCATCCCTGAAAAGTTCATTTGGGTAGGATTTTAGGTGTATCAACAATACAAACAATTCCATGTCACAATGGCCGCGTTCACCAGATACAAACGTTGGTAAACGGTTTGCGATTGTTCTGCTGAACGCTACGTTGAATTTATGTTGAAACCAAACATGTTTTGCAAACGGTCGCCATTTTTGCAAGCATAATTTGAGAGTATTTATAATTTTCAGCACTGTGTTTTGTGTGGTGACCTGTCATTCAGAGGGTGACGTTCTATCATTGAAAAATTGAATCGTTCAGCAGAACCAAGAGTTTACTCAACACATTCTGTTGGCATTTGTAAACTGTTTACAATCCGTTTTGGTTCTGGTGAACGTAGCCAATGATTATTTCAAACTCTTCCCGCCCTGAGTGCGGGAAAAAAGTCTTCCCGCACAGCAAATCGTGTGGGAAGAGCCATTTCCCGCACGCTCGTAGAAAAAATTATTTTTTTCTACAACTGTCAAAAAATGATGATGTTCGCACACTCATGACAGTTTGCGAAATGACACTTTTTTCGCAGGTATTGTTTTTTTAACGTTCCCATGACGCCGTGCGCGAACTAGCTATTTCGCGCACACGTGCGCGAAATAGCTAGTTCGCACACTGGGTGTCATAACTATTTTTTTCATTTTATTTTTTTTAAATTTATTCAATATACAGGTTCACCTCTCTATTACAAAACATTACTACTACTACAATTACTATATTTACTAACATAATTTAAAAACAAAAATTTAAAACTAACAAGATTAAAATATAGTATCAGTGATGAGATTTATACAAGTTAACACAAACACTAAGAGACAGGTACAATGTAGGTTCCCTTACCAAAACGTCACCCTTTTGGAGAATTACCAAACGGGATTGAACTGACAGCGAAACTGTAGAAATGAAATTTCAGTTACCTCAAAATTGTGAGCATTTACTAGTCTAGAAAATCTAGATAAAGGGCTGTTATATGTATAGTTGCTTGGAATATGAAACAAATTGGTACTACGAGTGTTCTGTGAAGGAACCTTGAAGCATATCTGTTTGAGTAGATCCGGACAGTCTATATCACCAAACACTAACTTGAAAATGGTACAAAGGTCACAAGAAATTCGATCAGACTTGAGACTATTAATAGATAGGATGTTTCACATATCTTCATACGTCCATTGATCTCGAGGAATTTGGAATCTGTATCCACAATAACGTAAAAATTTATTTTGAACAGATTCAAGCCTGTCTAAATGTCAAAATTATTATTAAAATGTATTCCAAATTTCAGCTAAAATAAAAATTTAAAAAGTTATTTGGGATTCAGTGATTCGGTACAAACAGGTGACTTATTGGACAGATCATTGTGACATACCATAGCTTTGTTCCAAACTTAACGGTTCCAACCCAACAGGGAACCGTACATTTCACCGTCAATTCGGCGTAAAACTTAAAATTTTTGCATAGAATCCGGAGATTCCTTCACAGTGTGGTTGCGAAACCGTTCTAGAAACGTTTTTCTGGAGTGTTGGAACAGACCTCATGCGTCCATCCATTAAATTTAAAATTTTTGAATTTCTTGGAAATGGATAAATGGTTAATAAGGCACGTTCTAAAGTAAGGCCAACGAGTAAACGAGAATCATCGACAATTAAAAACGGTTCGACTATTTCTCAAGAAACACGAAAATTATTCCTTTGTTCCAACAGCAGGAGACCGTAAACTGTAACGACACGATTCTTTATTTATGTGTAGAATCCGAAATTCATATACAGAGTGATTTTCGGAACCGTTCATGTGACAGTTTTTGGCTTGTTCGAACAGACCTTATAAAAGCGGAGAATTCCAGCTAAATGCGGAGAATTTTAATGGTCAAGGTGGAAAATTTATGTTCGAAGGATTAGCAACACTGAAAATTCAACTTACCTGGGAAAGTTTGTTTACTGTCACTATCTCATCTCATAAAACTTTAGACTTTGTATGGCCTACTCAGCCTGAACATGCCAAAGTTCAGTCAAAATAATTTTTCTATGGTCCCATTTAAAATAAAAGGGAACAATACATCCTCAATATTGTGAAACAATATACATACCTAAGTTGTTTAAAAAGTAGCTACATGTGTATTATACACGATATTATATGATGTGTTAGGTATATTTGTTTCAATTTCCTAAAGAGATTTGTTCATCAATTAGGTAGTAATATCAAATGCAGATTTAGGTTAGTTTAACTCCTGCATTTGGATTACCAAAAACCAATCATTAGATTTAACTCTAAAGTTAACTAATGTAACCTTGCATTTAATCCCACTGTCGATCCTACTCGATAAACTGCTCTTGTATTTTAATTAAACGAAATAGAAATAGAAGAAAAAAAAAATTCTTATCCCGAGCAATTATGGGGATTTTCAGGGAATTTGTGAGGAGTTTAAAAGAATTTGCGGGAATTTGTGGGGTATTTAAAGGAATTTGTAGTGGGATATTTAGAGCAATTTGTGGTGGGGTTTTTAAAGGAATTTGAGGAATTTTGAAACTTTTTGCATATAAAGAAGAATGTTAGAAGCTCATTTTCCCAAAATTTCAAATTTTTCCAGTGGAAAATAGCAACATGAAGAATCCTCAGAAGAATTTTAGAAATCAACCTGCAAAAACTGAATTAATTGAAAATACAGTCTCACACTCGGTCTCACACATTTCAAAGTTTTTTTGGAAAACGAGTAGTGGGAAAATTTTGAAACTTTTTGCATGTAAAGAGGAAGGTAGAAGCTCATTTTCTCAAAATTTCAAATTTTTCCAGAAGAAAATACCAATATGAAGAATCTTGGAAATCGACCTACAAAAACTGAATTAATTGAAAATACAGTCTCACACATTTCAAAGTTTATCTGAAGACTAGTAAAGGGAAAATTTTGAAACTTTTTGCATGTAAAAAGGAAGATTAGAAGCCCATTTTCCCAAAATTTCAAATTTTTCCAATGGAAAATAATAATATGAAAAATTTTGGAAATCAACCTACAAAAACTGAATTAATTGAAAACACTGTCTCACACATTTCAAAGTTTATCTGAAAACTAGTAAAGGGAAAATTTGAAACTTTTCGCATGTAAAGAGAAAAGTTAGAAGCTCATTTTCCCAAAATTTCAAATTTTTCCAGTGGAAAATAACAACATGAAGAATCTTGAAAATCAACCTACAAAAACTGAATTAATTGAAAATACAGTCTCACACATTTCAAAGTTTTTCTGGAAAACTAATAAAGGGAAAATTTTGAAACTTTTTGCATGTTAAGAGGAAGATTAGAAGCTCATTTTCCCAAAATTTCAAATTTTTCCAGTAGAAAATAACAACATGAAGAATCTTGGAAATCAACCTAAAAAAACCACTGATCTCAAAAATAAATGGATAAACAAAAAACGCTTTTAATACTGCTAATTTACGAGGTCATAATGTAAATAACTGGGACAGCTGTGAGCGTGCGCAGTAGATATATATACTGTGCGTGCGCAAAATATAGCTAATGAAAGAAGAAAGAAAATCAAACTGGAGGTGGAGTGTGTGTTTTGGTTAAGGATGAGCTGAATGGACACAAAGTATATTCTACAGTAAACAATCAATTTAATACATTAGCCCCAATACAGTCATTGTGGATTGAGATAAAGGTCTGTAACATCAAATTTCTGGTCTCTTGTATATACAGAACGGATTATTCTAGTGAGGAAAATGATAATATTATGATCAACTCAATTAAGCGTGCCTGTTCATTGGATATGCCCGTTTATATTATGGGGGATTTCAACTATCGGTATATAGATTGGAAGAATCTTAATCTGTCCAACCCAGACAAACAAAATCGACTTTTTTTGGACAACTATCTTGAAACTAATGCTTACCAAATGGTTGATTTCCCAACACGTTTCCGAAATGACCAAGTTTCACTACTTGATCTAGTCTTTACCAATGATAAGAAACTGCTATATAACTTGGAACCCGAGCCACCCATAGGAAAGAGCGACCATGTCGTCATCATTGGAAAAAGTCAACTAAAGTGTGAACTGCGTCCAACGAAAACTGTATTGAAACGCAACTTCTTCAGTGCCGACTATGAGAAAATCAATAGTTTTCTGGCTGAGCAAAATTTTGCTGCCTCGGGTGATGTGTTCCACACGTGCATGTCAGTCTTAAGCAGTGCTATAGACAAGTTCATTCCTTTGAAACCATGTAAAACAAACCCACAGAAACCGTGGCTAAACCAGTTCATATTTAAACAAATAGAAAAGAAACGAGGTCTATGGGACAAATACAAAAAATCAGCTACAGATGACAATTACAAAAAATATCGCGAACAAAACAACTACCTAACAAGTGTAATTAGAAAGTCAAGAAAAGACTATGAATGCAACATTGCTTCTCAGAGCTCAGATAAAATATTTTTCAAGTATGTGAATGAAACACTATCAACCAAAGTTTCAAGAATAACATTAAAGAATGAAGCGGATGAACTTTTGACTGACGACTTTGATGTAGCGGAATGCTTTGCAAACCAATTTGAAAAGGTATTCACCAAAGGAAATCAAAACGAAATGCCACTAATTCCGGAATACCTACGTGCAACTTCAAAGATGTCAAATATTGACTTATCTCCTGATAAGGTGTATGAAGCAATAAAATCGTTGAAGACGGATTCCAGCCCAGGCCCTGATGGAATTCCAGCAGTGTTCCTGCAAAATTGTGCAGCCATCCTGAGCCAACCCTTGTCTGATCTCATGAAAAGTATTTTTGAAGCTCACAACTTTCCTGATACTTGGTCAACATCGTTTGTGATTCGAATATACAAAAAAGGAGACAAAACCGCTCCATCGAACTATCGTCCAATAAGTTTGACATGCAATCTATGCAAGTGTATGGAAAAAATTGTGGTGAAACAGTTAACCCCATTTGTACTGGAACAAAATCCATTACTGAAGCACCAACATGGTTTTCTTCCAGGGCGTTCTACAACAACCAACCTTACACTATGCTTGGACGATTGGACAAGGGACTTTGACAATAACGAGCAAGTGGATGTGATATATCTCGACTTTGAGAAGGCGTTCGATAAAGTGTGTCACAGTTATCTCCTGCACAAAATACATCACTTTGGCATTGCTGGGAACCTATTACAATTTGTATCAAATTTTCTATTAAACCGATGCTACCAAGTAAGAATAAATGCAATCTTTTCAGACAGAAGAAAAGTGCAGAGTGGGGTGCCTCAGGGATCAGTACTGGGTCCTCTACTTTTTTTATTGTATGTCAGCGATATGACATCTAATATCCAAACCAGGGTTCTACTTTTTGCCGACGACACGAAATTGTATGCAAAGGCCGCAGAACACAAGAAATTGCAAGAAGATCTCAGAGCTATAGAAGTGTGGTCCAATACGTGGAAAATGAGGCTAAACGAAGAAAAATGTACTATCTTGAGCATTGGAACCAACACCACTGAGTATGCCTACAAAATAAACAATGTCGAGCTGAAGCATGTGAGGGAGCAATTGGATCTAGGTGTCATAGTAACCTATAATCTGAAATGGGAGATGCACATATCAAAAATTGCCAAAAAATCCAACTCATACATATACCTTGTGAAAAAGGCCTTTGAAGACCAGTCGTGCAACACCATTATGAAACTGTATAAATCTTTCATACGTCCAAAACTAGAATACGCCCACTCAGTTTGGAATCCGTACTTCATAAAGGATATCGAGATACTAGAGCGAGTGCAGAGACGAGTAACAAAAATTCCACCATCACTCCGTAATGAAGATTACCTTACTCGACTATCCACCCTGGGACTCACTTCTTTGATGGAAAGGCGTCAGAGAGGAGATCTGATCGAGACATACAAGATTATTCGAAATGGCTACTCCTGTAACCTTGACATCTTCACCTTCAATAACAACCCCCATCTACGAGGTCATACTTTGAAGTTGTGCAAGGAAAAAACCGCCAAGCTTCCAAGAAGAAACTTCATAGCAAATCGAATTGTCTACCCATGGAACAGCCTGTCAAATTCTACAGTCACCGCCCAGAGTCTGAATTCTTTCAAGAATAAGGTCGACATCGATATGAGTGCATTACTCCATGTGGATATTCATTATGGACAATAAGTTCTTACCAAAAACACAACGATAAACTTACAAGTAATCCAATAGTTTCATCAGTGTAAACTGCTTACTATTGTATCATAATAATAATAATAATAATAATAAAATGATGGATATTTTAAAATTTAGAACAGTTGTTCGAAAGTAAGACACTGCGCAGGGCGTTAGGCTGTTCCGTTGCACAATTGTTCGTAGAATATTGACCCCAAATTTTCGCACAAGTTTAGTCAATTAAGCCGTACGATTGTTTATCCATTTATTTTTGAGATCAGTGAAAAAAACTGAATTAGGGTCAACTGGGGTAAATGTGAAAAGGGGTAAATGAAAATACCTTGTATTTTCAGGCTAAGAGTGAATTTGACCTAAAATTGACAACATTATCCGCATTTCTCGCGTTTTGTTTAGCCAAGGGTGGTTTTTGAGGTTGAAATGGCAGTTGGTTCTGAAATGCGGCCATGTGAACATAACAGTGCAGTTTCAACTGAAAAACAGATTTGTGAAGGTTTTTTTAGAAGTGAATTGCTGACCCAAAAACGGTAACTGTGATTTGAATTTTGGTTTAGGTGATTGTTAATGTCATACTTGCTTAGTTTTAAACAAAAAACTAGAAACATTTTGCAAGTACTAACCTACAAAATACTATTTACATTTACCCCCAAAGAATTTAGTGTTGGGGTAATTGTAAATCCTAAAATGGGGTAAATGTAAATGCAAAAATTTCGGTAATCAGGTAGGTAGTGAGTGTCTTTACCACAAAATTGCCAGGATATGCCAAGTCCTAATTCGAATGCTAACGATCCTGATCAGCCACCTGACAATTCTACACCTATTAAAGGCATACACACATCCACCACCACATTCACTTCCAACACAATAGTTAGCATATTTGCTGAGCAAAGTAATAGTTACATTAACATGTGACATTAACCAATCAAATGTTAAAAAGGTACAGAGGCAGATTATACCGAGACTAAAACCACAAAACAAATGTATAGCGAAATTTTAACTATCCCACATAGAGAAAATGGAAACTGCTCAAAAGTTAAGAGATCAAAAGAAGGAGACCAATAAAAAGCAAAAAGATAAGAATGAGAATGGGATTAAAAAGGCATATGGTAAGAAAAGAAAGGTTGTTCATGAGGAAGAAGAACTGTTAGACGAATTGGCTATGTGTCTCTTCTGATGAAGATTTATTAAAGTTAGTCATTACTGGAATCAATAAGTGAAGTTGAATATCATAAACCAGTTTGGAATGAATTAAAAACAGGGTTGTTTGTATTAGTAGATTTTCAGGGTAGAAAGAAAAATAAAATCCATTATGAGTAAGTTTGTTGTATACAAAAAATCGATCAAGAAGAAGGAGATGTTACGGTTCAAGGGTTTTAGGAGTTAAATTCTACATCAACAGAGTTTGTTGAGAAGCCAAATGATATAAGTTACAACATTTGAAATGATTAAACTAACCCAAAACTTCAATATCGTAACAAAAAAGTCATTTATGTTTTTCCTGGGTCAATAGCGGTTTTCGAAAAATAAAGCTGGTAGCAGATTTGTGACTGTAGTGATGTTAAGATAATGAATAGGTTGACATAGGTTAAGCCCACTGTTTAATGAGCTACTAGCTGTTATTTTTAAGTGTTTTTTTGTTAGTTTGTCCCTCTGATGCCTTTAGAAATTTACATATTTTATTTTTTTTGGGGTAAATGTAAATACCCTTCTTTTGAAAAAAAAAATTATAAAAACATAGTTGTAGGCCTTTTCTTGTTTGTTGTCTAGGGGTGGGGGTTGGTTTCAACAATAAAAACACATTATTAAATATTAATAATATTTGGCGCACTTTAATTGCACTGACCGACCGATTGAATGGATTTAGGTTAATGACTAGGCACATTTAATAGCGGAGCACCACCACAGTACAGCCTTCAACTAGCAACTAGGTACACAATGAACTCGTAAAATCACCAACTTCGTCTTAGAATCGTCATCAAAATGTTTATACGTCTTCTCGTCTTTTAATTAATATAATTATCACGTCTTTAATAATTATAGACCACGCGACACGTCCCGTCACGACTGGCCAAGCAACACGTCTTACGTCTTATAATGGTTGTTGCCGACTGCCCCCTGACTTCTGACTTCCACTTATTGTTGCCACTTGCCAGCTACCCCCCTCTCATCTCCACTACCCTCCTAGCCTATACCTGCGCCTAGTCTATTTTTAGAATCAAGGTCAACTTTTAAAAGAGATGCATTATAATAATTTATTATGGAAATATTGAGGAGTTTTCGAATGACATATTTTTGTATTAAATAATTAATCCTACATTCGGCCATCCGACATAGAATCCGTCTCGGATTCATTGTCACTATCGTATCCGACCCAGGGTTTTAAATACTCTGAACAAGTTGTGGTCCGCATTGGTCCCTCGTGATGACCTACTTTCACTACGTTGTATCTTTCATGCCCTTTACTTTTTGTGATCTCATAGGGTCCCAAATATTTGCGACTCAGCTTGAGTCCTGGACCAAATTGTGTCCTTTTGATAGCAACCAGATCCCCCTCTTTATATTTTTTGGGTTTTCTTCTTCTTAAGTTATATCTCTTCCTATTATCCTCTTGCACCTTGAGTATCTGTTGCTTGCTTTCTTCTCTTATCTTGTTTCGACCTTCATTGAATTCCCTTACTTCTTCTTTTTCTAGCAATTCCTTTATTAAAATATCCTCCTTATTCCTCATCTGGACTCCTACCAAAACTTCAAATGGCGTTGCATTTATACTTCGTTGGACAGTACAATTCAACACTCTCTGGACTCGATCCAGGTACTTGTACCACTTGTCTGGTTCTTCCAAAGTTAGTTTCGTCAGAACCGGTATAATAACACGGTTTACTCGTTCCACCTGTCCATTAGCTCTTGGGACACCAGTTGTTATTAGTATATGCTCTATATTTTCTTCTGCGCAGTACTTCTCAAACTCTTCTGCGGTAAAAGCTGTTCCACGATCACTGATAATCCGCGCTGGATTACCAAACACTTGTTGTTGTTTTGATAAACAACCAACGGTTTCCTGTGCTGTGGTTGATTTAGTCGGGTAAAGCCATACGAACTTAGAGAAGTCATCTATAACCACTAAGATATGTCTATAACGCTTATTAGTACTTTGCAGAGGCCCCAAATGATCGACATGGTAGGTATGAAGCGGTCCACTCAACTTGGGAATTGGATGCAAATATCCCTCTTTTTTCCCCTCTTTCTTACTTCCGAGGATGCATATTACACAATTTCGAATGCACAACTCAATTTTCTCTTGTAAGTTTGGTATGTAGAATTCTCTATCCACAACCTCCTTGGTTTTAGCCACTCCAAAATGTCCAAGATCATGGGCTTTTTTTATAACTTCATCTTGCATTGCTTCTGGAAGTACAAAATTCTCACGTCCCTTATAATATTTATAAACGATGTCATTTTTCATAAAGTAATCTTGATACTGGCCTTTTGCATTAAGTAATTCTATGATACTTGAAATATGAGCGTCCTTAGCTTGAGCCAACCTGATTCTTTTCACCATGCCTTCCTTTTCTGCACTGACTTCGTTAATTAACATCACTCCTATAGGAAACCTACTCAATGCGTCGACATGTGGCATTTGCGATCCCCTTCTATGGACGATTTCATATGAGTATTCCTCCAGTAATAAGGCCCACCTAGCAACTCTAGTAGTAAGGTCCTTTTTGTCCATGGTTTTTTGGAAAGCCGCACAGTCGGTTACAATTCGAAATCTAATGCCTAGTAAGTATATGCGAAACTTTTTAACAGCCTGTATTATTGCTAGCACTTCAAGCTCATAGCTATTATACTTTTCCTCAGCTGGGCTGGTTTTTTTGCTCATAAAATATACTGGATGAAACTTGTTGTCCACATTTGATCTCTGCATTAAGCAAGCATCGTAACCGTACTTGCTTGCATCCGTATGGAGTTCAGTTTCGCTCCCTTGTTGGTACAAAACTAGGACCGGAGAACTGACAAGTAGTTCCTTTAGCTTAGTGAAAGCTTGTCTCTCCTTCTCTCCAAACTGGAATACAGCATTTTTTTTCAACAGGTCGCTGAGGGACTTAGCAATTAAAGAGTATGAAGGTATGAATTTACGGAAAAATCCCGTTAATCCGAGAAAAGATTGCAACTGTTTCTGCGTAGTTGGTTCTGGGAATTTACTTATCGCTGTAGTTTTCTCCATAGATGGCTGTACTTTACCATCTTCAATGATAAAACCCAAGAATGCTACCCTCTTCTTTAGAATTTGACATTTTTCTTTCTTAATCTCCAAACCATAGTCCCTCGCCACATCCAAGACCATTTTCAATCGCGATATTCCTTCCTCTTCATCCTTGCTAGTTATAATCAAATCGTCCATGTAATATATTACAATATGCTTATTAGCTAGATCCCTGAAAATATGCCCAATGAACCTCTGAAAAACAGCCGGGCTATTACAAAGTCCAAACGGACACCGCAAGAACTCGTACTGACCACTTGGGGTGATGAATGCAGTATATTTAACACAATTCTCTTCTATAGGTACATGGAAAAAACCATTCCTTAAATCAATAGTACTAAAATATTGTGAGTTCTGCAGACCGTCCAGAACATCCTCAATAAGTGGCAATGGGAATCTATCCTTAATTATAACTTTGTTCAATTTCCTATAATCACAACATATTCTGGTTTTCCCGTCCTTTTTAGCCACCAAAACTATAGGACTTGCATAGTCAGAAAAACTTGGTTGAATTATACCTTCGTCAAGCCACTCCTGTATTTGTTTATCAACTATTTCTTTTTCCGGCACCGCCAGCCTTCTTGGCCTCTGATAGATGGGTTGCTCCTCTTTCCAAACTATATTCATTTTTATATCCGTTGTCTTGCATTTTCTTGGACTGTAATTTTCTATCAAATCTCTGGCAGTTTCCTGAATTGCTTTATTTCGAATATGACTAACATCTACTTCTTTGATCTCACTTTCATCTATAGTAATTTGCATTAAAAAGTTTTGTTTTTCTTTTTTACTAATTACAATCTCATTATTCATCATGGTAATGTTAGTTTGTAGCAAAATATCACTTCCAATGATAGCTTTAAAATTACAGGTGCTAGTTGGGACTACGTGAAATTTTAATGTAACTTCTTCACCATTAACTATAACAGTCTCACAAAATGAACCCATGGTCTCCACCTGGTTGTAACCAATACCTTTAAGCAAAACTACTTCTTTATCAAGCTTTATAGTTTCTGAAAAATTATTCTCAAAAACATCTAATCGAATGGCACTGATATCGCTGCCAGTGTCTAGTAAAGCTATCAGCTGTGTGTTTCGTATAATCAGTTTTACACCATTCCTCGGGACAACCTCGATAGTACTGACTTGCTTCTTTTTCGGACAGTTTGTCGATACATGCCCAAATTCGTTACAAGCAAAACATTTTGTGCCTTTTTTCTTATCAGGGCACCCATTAGCTGTATGACCTCTTTTGCCACAGTTATAGCATGGACCCATTCCTATTTTCCTTCTGTCTTCAGCTTTAGCATTAAAGTTTTTATGTTCGTCCTCCTTAAATTTTCTATTCCTCTGTCCTTGACTTGAGCTTTGGCTGGATTCGCCCATCAATCTAGCCGTTTTCATTTGCTCATAAATTTTCACTTTTTCTTTAAATTCACCAAAACTTTTAGCACCGTACAAAATAACCTTATTTGAAGAATCCTCCGGAATACCATCAATAATACACTGTATAATCACTTCGGCTTCTATATTTGCTCTGCTACCTATCTCCCTCATTATCAAGACATACTCCTGCACCGTCTCTTCTCTTCTTTTTTTTCGCATCATCAATAGCTTATGAACTTGAACGCTGCTAACTTTGACTTCAAACTCTTCGATCAGTTTTGTCTTAAGTATAGTCCACGACTTTATTCCTTTTTCAGACTGGACAAACAATTTCGCTAGACCTTTTAAGGACTTTTTGGCAAATATTAATTTTTGCAAATCATTCCAGCCGGTGATGTCCGCCATCTCCTCAAAGTCCGCAATCCACTTCTTTACTGGATAATCGGGTTTTCCTTCAAAAGGTCGTATGCTGTCTTCTATATCTCTGAAAGTTAAAGAAAATTGAGCACTCTCCTTTTTTGCTCTTAAACGTCTCTGCACTGTGGCCAAATTTTCCTCATCATCTTCCTCTTCTTCATCGTCAACTCTTTCATCTTCATCTTCCTCTTCGTCTGCTTCTTCATCGTCCTCTTTATTTGTATCATCGGCCAAAGTCAGATCATTCATAAAGGAACAAACACGGTCCACCAGAGCATCTAAATTACCCTTATGATTCAATTCCAATACTTTACAAACAGAAATTAAATCGGATACGTCAATTTGTTCTTTTATATCTTTTTTTTTCTGAACATACTCATCTGATTCTACTTCAAACCCGAAACCCGAAAATTCCCTACAACTTTTACGCGTTCTTCGCGGATCATTTTCTACTCCATATGCTATTAAATGTAATGCTTTAACGGCATCTAATGAACTTTTTTTGATATTTTCAGCAATCTGATCGATTTCGCCCAAAGATGACATTTTGATTCGATTCTCAAAATAAATACGTCAAATAAGATAAACACCAAAAGTTAAATACCTGTAAATACCCACGTTAATTCAAAAAAAAAAAATCAAAAAGGAATTAAAAAAAAACACACGCCTGAACTCTAAGACGAAATCAGCTCTTTCCTCACAATCCAATAAAAACTAACCTAAAATATTAATCAGTAAATAAATATTCCAAAAGGAAATCAACAAAATATCTTATGAAATAATAGAACTCCAAAGTCGAGTTAAAAGCAAGCTTCAATCAATAAGCAAAAATATTTAAATATTCAACTTGTATTTACATATACCAATTTGACAGGTAAGTAATTAGGTAAGTATATCTATATTTTTTTAAAATTCTCATAATAAAAAACACTAGGAAGAAATTTAATCATCAATAATTCAACTAAAAAGATAACTTCAGAATAAATTGTTGCTTCTAAAATACCATTTAAACTACTTTTGAAAACTTTAGAAAATATTTTCAACCAGAAAAATATTAATTAATGATTATTATTACTCAAAAAAAAAATATCTAGTTTCCTACACAAAAGCGAAATAACCTTCCTTACTCAATAATGAAAATAATATTAAATAAAAACCCAATAAATCATTTTAGTTTCCAGTCTTTTCCACTCAATTATTTTCATATAAAAATGTACATAATGTTTCAGCTCAAAAGTTATAAATAAAGATTAGATCCTACCTTAATTAAGTAGTCATTCCTCTATCATTAGTGACACCCAATTTTCACTCAAAGTAAACACTTTCCAGGGCACCATCGATCATCTGACATCAAAAATAGCACTTTCAAAAATTTTCTTCTAGCAAAAAAAAAAACGCCAACGCCTTTCCAGTAGCTCCCTCTAGTAGCTTTGATGCTTACTACCAACTTTGGTTAGAGTTGCACTTATCGATACCGATGTAAAAACACTGTATCGATATTGCATCGATACGGCCTTCACGATGTCTTTGCCCCGCACTTCGCCGATCAACGTCAACGTCAACCATCACAATCGCACATCAATGTCAACATTATCCGGCCAATAGGAATGCCGCGATGCCACCAATACTACAGTGGCTTAATAAACCTTTACATACAGTGGCGACAATAGAGGTCCCGCCGCCATCTTGTTTCCAACCTCTTGTTACTTTCAAATATTAATATATAGGATTTAAATAGACATCTATCATCAAAAATTGAAATCGACGTATTTGATGACTATTATTAGGTCCATCAAATACGTTGTTTTCCATGTTTTATGATGGAAGTTCACCCAAATCCCATATATTCATATTTGAATTAAGCAATAGGTGGGAACAAGATGGCCGCGTTTTCAATATAAATATATGGGATTTTAGAACCAATCAAAAATAAGACAGCAATTGT
Source organism: Ceutorhynchus assimilis (assembly GCA_917834065.1). Classification (NCBI taxonomy): domain Eukaryota; kingdom Metazoa; phylum Arthropoda; class Insecta; order Coleoptera; family Curculionidae; genus Ceutorhynchus; species Ceutorhynchus assimilis. The sequence goes on from OU892286.1 coordinate 4,148,999, forward strand.
CGCCACTGTGGGTAATAGAGTCACTGTAACCAATACCAGCAAAATACCGCCAAGATCCCGGACGAGCCCCCAAATTGTAGGCCTTTTCTTGTTTGTTGTCTAGGGGTGGGGGTTGGTTTCAACAATAAAAACACATTATTAAATATTAATAATATTTGGCGCACTTTAATTGCACTGACCGACCGATTGAATGGATTTAGGTTAATGACTAGGCACATTTAATAGCGGAGCACCACCACAGTACAGCCTTCAACTAGCAACTAGGTACACAATGAACTCGTAAAATCACCAACTTCGTCTTAGAATCGTCATCAAAATGTTTATACGTCTTCTCGTCTTTTAATTAATATAATTATCACGTCTTTAATAATTATAGACCACGCGACACGTCCCGTCACGACTGGCCAAGCAACACGTCTTACGTCTTATAATGGTTGTTGCCGACTGCCCCCTGACTTCTGACTTCCACTTATTGTTGCCACTTGCCAGCTACCCCCCTCTCATCTCCACTACCCTCCTAGCCTATACCTGCGCCTAGTCTATTTTTAGAATCAAGGTCAACTTTTAAAAGAGATGCATTATAATAATTTATTATGGAAATATTGAGGAGTTTTCGAATGACATATTTTTGTATTAAATAATTAATCCTACATAGTCATACTAAATTTGTTTTCATTTGCCCCTTAAAATTCTAGTATCATCCTAATACTCCATGAAACCTTCGTTTACATTTGCCCCTTTTAAACAGGGTAATTGTAAATGCGTGGGGTAAATGTAAATCAAAAAAATAAATAAAAAGTAATGTGCCAAATGACGGTCTGTCCTGGTAAATTAATACGTGATACACTAACCGACACTGAATCCAAATTTCATAGATTTAGAAAATAAGAAACTTTAGATAATCACTACCAAAGTTAAAATTGTTAAAACTGTTCACAATTACCCCAGTTGACCCTAATTGAAAATAAAGTTTCACACATTTCAAAGTTTTTCTGGAAAACTACTGTAGTAAATGAATAATTGAAACCGAATTTGGGTTTTGGCCAACCCTGATTAAAACTGAAATTTTCCAGAAAAAAATTATCATCTTAAAATTCCCCAAAAAAATCAAACTATACCAAACTACAGTGAAGTTCAGATATAGCAAACCTGTTTAAAGTGAACACTCTGTTATAACAAACACTATAGTGAATCAATTTTGATGCACTTTTCAAATTCATCTATATCCTATTCACAATCCATGGTCCAAAGGTAAAGGTAAACTTATCACCTTTCCGTATCAAATAGCACTACTGAAAGTTGATAAATTTTACCTTTATCTTTGGAAATCAAATTGTGGATAAATATAATATAATAATAATAGATTTATAGATATTTATAATAATAGATATAATAGATTTCACTAAAAACAAAGCTTGTGTATAAAAAAATTCCAGTTTGCAGGTGGATTAGTATTATTTACATTTCATAATCCACCTGCAAGCGAATGCACATACTACTAAAATCAACCTTGGGTCTTTATTCTTAAAACAGGGGAGCAGAGTGTTCCATCTTTGTTACTTATATTATCATTGAGAAAGACAGAACACTCATTCTACTGGATACCATGTTTCAAGAATAAGAACCCTATATAGTTAGTATAGTTTATTTGGGAGTTGACTCCAACAAATCACAATTTCTATAATCTCACCTTGACTTTGAATCTAGAAGGCAAACACCTCAACAGTTTAACTCGAATCGACAATCCAATCAGTGTAGCCATACTACAATGAGGAATCGTCGGAGTAAAACTGACATGAACGCTGTTTCTATCATTTTCAATGGTAATCAAATCCAGTTGCACTACGTGGAGTTCTTCTAGGGTCAGAGGATGTTCTGGATCGTTTATGTTACGAATCAAATCTAGAATTTCAAACCTTTAACTTAGGGTTAATTATTAAAATATATCCTATTCACAATTACAGGTAAATTTATCACCTTTCCCTATCAAATAGCATTAAAAAGTGATAAATTTTACCTATACCTGTGGATATCGGATTGTGAATAGATAAATACAAGAATTCCTTACCGAATATTTCTCTTTGGTCGAATTCGTCTACAACGGAATCATCGTATTCTTGAGCGGTGGCAGATCGTTCTGCAGTTTTCACGTAAAGAGTGGGATTTTGATTTTCGAGCTGATCACCCAAATTCATACCTTTTTATATTGGAATTTTCATTAAACAAAAATAAAATTTAAAAATCAACAAAACACGTATTTATTTTATTTTTGACATTTGTATGACGTCATCATTTTTTTAATTATTTAAAATGTCGGAGACATCCTTTTTTAAGGAATTAACCTCGTTGCCGTTAAGAAGCCCTGTGTCTTAGAACACATTGAACTTAGATACTCCATTTTTTGTTCATAATTCAATTAGAACCGGTTTTAAACTATATAGAGTTCAACTTTAATCAATTCCAAATCGTTTCTTTTTGTTCTATATCTTTATAACTGCCCTGGAACAAATCGAATTTACTCTTTTTTATTCGCGGTTCTAGATCAACAAACATATATTGGACAGTTCAATTCTGAACAAACCTATTGTTGTTGCTTTGTTCCGAACATATTGAATTGTTCGCAGTTCATTTAAAACCGGTTCCAGATAATTTTTGAACTGGTTCTCAGTGTTTTGTGTAGTTCGATTGCTGTTCCGAATAAGAAAAAATCATGAACTGGCTTATTATAATTACTTTTTATACTCTAGAACACATTTTTGATTGATCTTGAATCATTTGAAATTCTGAACGATTAAGTTACCGTTTGGCTATACAGAGTGAAATAAATGGTATTCACTCCAAAAGTTCCAGTTCGAAAATTGGAATTTCGACACTTGGTGTTTATTTAAATAGAGCAAACTTAGTGCAAAATATTTCAAGTTTAGTTACAATAAGTATTCCAGAACAATACATTTTTGAAATAATTTGGTTAGTTTAGATTATAAGAACGAGTGTAAATTGAACAGTTTCGAGTAATTTGCACCGCACAGTGCAAAAAGTGTTACTCTAACTGACACAAAGTGCTGCACTAAAGTTGACTTGTTTACTCTAACTACTCCGTACATTCAGAAAGAGTATTACTCCATAAGTGTTTACTTAATCAGTGCACTCTAATTATTACTTCAACCATTACAATAGAAAGAATAACTGCTTTTACATTTGTCTATACAGAGTGGAATTAATGTAGCTTACTCCAAAAAAATTATTTTGGAGTAACTATAAAATTGAAATTCTGACAAAGTTACACCAAGGTTGAGTTCGACTTATTCACTCCAAGTTATCCGTCTGTATTCTTGCCTCTTTTAACTCCAGTAAGAAATATGGAATTTACACTATTTGCTCCAATATCCAAACCCAAAGAGTTTCAGAATGGAAGGTGTCAAAAGAGTTGCTACCATTTTTGAAATAAATCTTTTGGAGTACGTTCAATTCTGCTCTGTTTGCTCCGAAAACCAACAAAATCAAAAACGAGTATTATTCGTAAACGTGCTGCCGACTTTTTTACTCCAGGCTCACTTGTAAACGTTTGGTCTTTTCACTCTAAAGTGTTCAAAAAACTGTTCTGAATCGGTATTAGGTGATTTCATTAGTTTTAATATAGAAATAGGAGATATTGGAGTATGCACTTTTAACTCTAATTTTGTTAGCTCAATGATCGGAGTAAAAAGAGTAAGTTTATTTGTGTGCAATAAACTTTTTTTCAAATTCTGCTTTACTCCAAAAACCCGAACAGAATAAAAAGATGTCAAAAAAAATACAATTCCGAACGACTTGCTCGATCTGAATACTCCGGAAACACTCTAAACGCTCTTTACTATGGCGGCGTTCCGTATCTTAACCAGAGTTACCGATTGGTATGGAGCGGTTCGTCTATGGTGACAGTCTTGTGCCTGAGAATGCGGTTTATGTGTGGAACCGCGTTTCATAACCTTACCAGATTTCGGGAGTGGTTAGGTTACAGAACGGGAACCAGAAAAACCAAGAATCTTGGTTAACTTACGGAACATCGCCTAAATAAAATATGATTCAAGAGCCTAGACGGATCACGACAAGTAGAATTCTACTTTCATGACGTCATCTTGCTTAGAACAGTCATCATCTCTTGCACTGTACGCGATAAATAGGTCGTGGGTGAGGATCAATTAGACTTTGTTCCGGATAGATTTTGAAGTCTTGCGAGTGCAAATAATCTTACTCTATTTAGTCCAAAAAAAATTAGTGCAGCATAAAATAATCAAATAGAGTTCAATTGAGGGCCTCCCAGAGTACTCCGTGTTTATTCCAATTCTTTGTTTATTTTTTTTTTAACCTAAATGTACGAAATAGAATGATAAGCCCTCACTCCAAAGGTTCCACTCGTGATCTGAATCTTTTGAATAATCTTACTCTAACTTACTGTGGAAACAATTAATAGAGTATAAAAAATCACAACTACGTATGATTTGTGCTTTCTCTGTATTCACTCTAAATGTTCAACTAATCTTTTTTTAACATGAATTTATGTATTCTAGAGTAATTAGAACTCACTACTAAGGCTCTACCACGTGATCTGAAACCTCTGGAATCTACTCCTTTTATTCTTTTTCTGTTAACCAAGTGCAAATAATCTTATTCCACTCACTCTGAACACAAGATCCGAATCAGTGAATTTCAAAATAGTTAAAAAGAGTGCAATTTTGGGTACTCTAAGTACTCCAACTATCAAATTCCCCTTTGTTCGAGTAAAAAGAATTTTCAGAAGTTTGGAACAGAACTAGGATTGTGTTCGGTTTTTTCACTCCAAATACTTTGTAAGCAATGGCACTCTGACTACTGTTCGATTACGGTTTGTTAGAGTAAATAGAGTAACTAGATGCATGTTCGTTAATACGGAGTGGAGTAAATAAATCTTACTTTGGGTCCAAACCCGAACGATTTTAGAGTGAAAAGTGTCAAAAGAGTTGCTTTTGGAGTCTACTCTTTTCACGCCGCACACTAATAATCCTACTCCGTTTACTCCAATACGGTACCCGACCCAAATTTGTTTGATAGAGGTAAGTTGTGTTGTTGCCGAATAGCTTTTATGACGTCATCGGAGGTGCCCCAATATAATTCAAATCTCCATAAGGCACCTTAGATCAAATTACCTATTATTAGACAACCTATTAACTTTAGGAACCAATAAAGTAGATACTCTAACTGTTCGGAACTGGCTTTTTAGTATAGATTCAATAGTTAGAGTAACTAAAACACACTTGCAGGTGCAAATAATCTTACTCTACTTACTCCGAAAACAATTATTAGAGTACAAAAGATTCAAATAGAGTCTAATTGAGGGCCTTCCAGAGTACTCCGTATTCACTCTAACTGTTCAATTATTCTTTTTTAAGCGTAATTATACGGGGTACGGTAATTAGATCTTCTTCCAAAGGTTCCACCACGTATTTTAAAACTTTTGGAGTCTACTCCTTTTACTCTTTTTTTTGTTAATTTAATTCAAGTAATTTTACTCCACTTATTCCAAACATAATATCCGTATTATAGAATAGTTTTAAAAAAAGTGCAATTTACTCTAAGTACTCCGTAAGTATTCCAACTCTCAAATTTGTGAGTAACAAGATTTTTCAGAACAGAACTAGGAACGTCTAGAGTTGTGTTCGGCTTTTTCACTTTAAGTACTCTGTGGGTTCTGACCATTCAATTATGGCCTTTTAGAGTAAATAGAGTAGCTAAATGCACGGAGTGGAGTAGATAAATCTTATTCCAAAAACTTCCAACATAAAAACAAAGATTTTCAAAGTAACAGTTGCCTTATTTATTGTTCTAGAGTAAACGTTCTGGATTAATAAAACTAAAGTTCAATTTAATTTGAGTTCGTCTTTTTCACTCCAAGTACTCCGATTGTTCGAATATGTCCTTTTTGATTGAATAGAACTGAATCCATGTTCGTTTAAACTTATGGCGTTTCCGATTGGTAGATTCAGTGCGCACTGAGTGTATTTGCATCCTTTTAATCGACCTCTAGAAGAAAAACAGCGAAATAGAAAAAATTGCACTAGTTCCGCACTAAATCTACCAATCGGAAGCGCCATTAGTAGAGTATATCAATCTTGTTCTGGCTCTAAACCGGAACGATTTCAGAGTGAAAAGTGTTAAAAGAGTCGCCAAGTTAAAATTAATCTGTACAATAAAACTTTTGGAGTCACTCTGTTTACACCAAAAACTTTACTCCCTTTACTCTAATACTGTACCCGAACCAATAAAGCAGATACTCCAATTGTTCGAAAATATACTTTTTAGTGTGAATAGAGTAGTGGAGTAACCAAAACTTACTCCAAAATTTTCACAGATTTTTGATAATTGGAGCAAAATTATTATTAATCTTAAACTGTACTCTTTTCTTGATACTCGAACATTAATAATATTACTACATTTACTCTGAACACATTATCTAAACCAGTAAAGTATAAAATAGTAAAAAAGAGTAAGATTTTTGAACAACTTTGGCCCTCCAGAGTACTCCATATCTGCCCTAACTATTCGATTATTCTTTGTTAACCGGATACAATTATTTTACTCTACTTACTCCAAAATAATGGGTAGAGTATAAAAGAGTCAAAAAGAGTATAATTTCGAACATTTCAATGATTCGAGTAATACTCTTTTCACTCTTGTCATGTTACTCGGAGTCAAAAAAAGTAGTAGAGTGGAAAACTAGAAGTGTCTAGAGCAAGGTTTTAAGCAACTGAAAATAATTTTACTTTACTTACTCCGAACACAATATTCGAATCAGTGGAGCATAGAAGAGTAAAAAAAAAGTACAATTTGGGTACTCTAATAACTCTGTAGGAACTATAACTATAAAAGTATTTAAATGAACCCCAGGCCTATAAATTGAAAACTCACCTCGAAACTGTTCTAGAGTGAGTTTGTAAAAGTACTCTAGATAACTTAGAACAATAAAAAATGCAGAGTAACCTTCCAAAAAGTTGTTTATTATTTCTAATAAAAAGATTTTTGCTCTAGAGAAAGCTTCAAGACTGTTCGGAACCACAGAATAGGATGAAAAACAATAAAAAAATAGCTCTAAAGTGTTCAGAACTGCCCCTGAAGCACATAAAATCACTTTAGTTTTGTGTCTAGAACTGTGCTTAAATGATTCAAAAATGTGTTTCAGAGTAAAAAAAAGTAATGGAACAGTTCCATCACAATCAGACATTTGATTTATATAAGGATTTTGATGTTCTAAAACAAATTATATGTTAAGAGCTGTTCTAAAACGACTCGAGAACAATATATAGACTTGGAACAATAACAGAACAATTCTAAAACAATTTTTTATCAAATATTTCGTATTTGTGGGACAAGAGTTCTAGAGTAACTTGGAATAGGTGCAGTTGAAAACAATTTTGGAACTATTTAGAAACAGGAAATTTTGTGTTAAGAGCTGTTCTCGAATAATTCAAAAGCCATTAAATCATTTTCAGAACAGTTCTGAACATTGGAGCGAATAGTGCAAGCACCATATGTCGCTTAGGAACAACTAGAGTGTTCTTAATTTCTTTCCGAATTTGAAATATTTTGCACTGGGATCAAGTTAGTATTATTTTAGATTGTTCAATTTGCACTCATTACTTGAAATTATTCAATACTTTTCGTAATTATTTGCTATTCTGGGGCAGTTATTTGCTGTTTTAGGACAGTTATAATCTTACTCTATTTACTCTGAAAATAGTACCCGAACTAGTGGAGCATAAAAGAGTACACAGGGCCGAAAAGGGACTGCTTTTTAGAGTAGAAAGAGTGAATACGCTACATGTGGCCGTTTTTTGGAGCAAATAAAATATTGAAATTAACAATTGTTGTACTTTTTGTTTTAACTTGTATATTCGAATAATAAAATGTAACTCCGCTTGTTCGAGAAACGGCTATTTAGAGTAAAAGGAGTGACTATGTTTATATTTGGCTATACGGAGTGGAGTAAATGAAAGTTTCTGCTCGAAGATAAAGTTGCCATCGCTGAGTTCAGAACCGTATTCTGCTTCAGAGTAGATTTCAGCTTCGAATTCAAATAGGAGCGAATTTGAACAGTTTGTGGAGTGAAAAGTGTCGGAAAAAGTTGTCAGTCAAAAAGAGAACTTGGTGCACCCTAATTATTAGGCAATTTCAGGCGAGGATAATCAAGCATACTCGAGTATGCTGGGTTATCTGATATGTCAATTATTATGTCATACTCTCCTGATTTTCTCACCATCAAATACTGAGACCGCGAGTGACGTCACTATCAGCAGATTATACTAATGACGTCACCCACAGACCTCGATGAAATTATTGCGATTCAGGCTGTGCTGTCAATTTTTTGGTCTGTGTTCTCACAGAAAAAATTAAGTGTTCTTTAATTGTTCTATTTGCCCTAGCTGCACTAACTATTCTAACTATAAAAAAAAACTGAGTTTACACTAAGTGCAAGAATGTTCTAATGGTTCTAGAGTTCAAATAAAAATGTATTTTTGTGAACAGAATAAATAGAATTCTATTTTAGTGACGTCACGCAATCGCATCAAAATTTACAGTATTCGATTTTCATTCGAAATGGAAACGGAGTACTCTAAAGAGCCCAAGTCGTTGGAAATTGTACTCTATTTAATTGTTTTTCTTGAACTGGTTCACATTGGAGCAATCTTTAAATTGTGTTCTAGATCATTGAATTTACTGTGCTTTGTTCGTGGTGCAACTAGAATCAATTCCAAATCGGTTCTATTTGTTCTAAACTTGTTCCGAACTCGTTTGCTGTCGGATAGAAATTTAAACTAGTTCACTCATGATCAAGTAATCTTTAGTGTTCTAGATCGACTCTGAAATGCTTTTAATTTGAAATAGAACCTTTAGAGTCTACTCTTTTTACTATTTAATATCTGAAATATACAATTTTTGAACGATTTGCTTAATTAGACTACTCCAAATATGGCAAATGGAGTAATTACGTTCATGTTTGAGTATAAGAAGTGAAATAAATACAATTTTCTAATGAATTAACTTACTCTATTTACTCTAACAATAGTGGTACGAGTAAACAGAATCGAATTCAGTGCACTAAAACGATAATCTCAGACTAAATAGAGGAGCTATTAACGTTGCTCGACTTATTTCGAACATGAAAAAACCTACTCTGGATCCAGAATTAGGGTTCTAAAAGTAATAATAAATAGAATTCTACTAAAAAATATCGATTGGAACGAAATCTCCTCTAGAAAGTCCGTAAATATAACCTACAAAATCCCTAAAAGCCGGTAATGCAGGGCATCTGCAACGATAAATAGAATTCTATTTTAGTTATTGCAAGTGACGTCATTATGTTTATATTGATGACGTCACTCGCAGACCTTGATGGAATATTTGCGATTCAGGCTGTGCTGTCCAATCCTAATTCGATCTGAAATCGGTGTCCAAAAAACATACCATTTGTTTTTCTTAATATTTATGCTTTTTATTATTTTTTTCAAGTACACTGTAAAATTTACAACATAAAATGTTAAATACAGAGAGAAAGAGAGATACATTTTTCCTTTTTTTCAATGTAAAATTCAACATTAAAATGGCGGCGAGTAAAAATATATTATAATTCATCAAAAAATTTGTGCTAATCAAATAAAACAGAAAAAATTTTGACATGAGATCAAAAATACATTGACAGAGATAATCATCTGTCATCAATGCCGATTGCGATTGGTCATGGAATGACATTAGTGACAGAATAAAATAAAAATAAATGCAAGAGATATCACAAAGTTATACGAAATAAAAAAAAAACTGTCATCACTCATAAGGTCATTAATATTTTATACAAATATTTTTTAACATACAATAATAATTATAATGTAAAGGCTTCACTTGGGACAATTTAGACCAATCAGAATCGCGTTTTTGATTTGTTCGTTTCCGATTGGTCAAAAATTAAATCAAATATGTCAAGTGAAGACGAAAAATACCATTTTGAAAAACACTCAAATTTTTTTCAAGAAATTTTTAAATGTTTTGACAGTTGACATTTGTCAAAAGTAATAGGTTAGTTTTGAAAAATGGTAGACATCATATTATACCTATTATACTGACGTATATCGTGCCTTTCTTTAATTAAAGTCAAATCATTTAAAATCTATTTTTTTCCTATTTGAGATGTGGCAACGTCACTTTCAATCAAGTAGGCCTTGTAATGGAATGTCATTTGCCACTTTGTCTTTTGACAGTCGGCCATTTTGTTTACATTTTTATACAGTTTTTCCACTTTTTCAAATCGTTTTCAGTCGGGAAAACTGGTTAAAAATACGAGGCTTCATTTACCGCCAACAATTTCCAGTTTTCCAAGGAGGTATAAGTAACGAAAACTCAAGTTTTATCAAGAAGACATTGGAATGTTATTTTTATTGATTTTTCGTTGGATTTTCCACTGTTCCAGGCCGTTTTCGAGCAGGAAAAGAGATTTTCAGTATTAAATGCTAAAATTAAGGGCGCAAGCAAAAATCATTAAGTGACATTGGAAACTCGTTGAAAGTTTTTAAAAACTCATCTGAAAATAATATTGAAACACTAGAAACTCGTTGGAACACAATAAAAAATTGTTGAAACTTTTTAGAAACTTGTTGAAAAATAAGAAAAATGTATTAAAAAATTCATAAATAAAATTTGAAAAGTCAATGAGCTTCATTCGACATGTTGAAACATTGGAAATTCGTTGGAACATAATAAAAATTCGTTGAAATGCTTTAGAAACTCGTTGGAAAATGAAAAAAAAATATTAGAAAATTTAAAAAAATGAATAAAGATTCAAGGTGTTGAAATACTGGAAATTCGTTGTGAAACTTTTTAGAAACTCGTTTGAAAATGATAAAAATTGATTAGAAAGTTGAAAAACAAATTAAAAAAAACTCAACGAGTTTTTTGAAACACTGGAAACTCGTTAGAACTTTTTAGAAAATCTTCGTAAAATGATGAAAACTCATTACAAAATTGAAAAAAAAAATTTAAAAATTCATCAAGTTTTTTTCTTTCAACATGTTGAAACACTAGAAACTCGTTGGAAGTTTTTAGTTCATTGGGAAATTCAAAAAAAAAAAAAAAAATTAAAAAATTTAACGAGTTTTTTTCAGCATTTTGAAACGCTAGAAAGTCGTTGGAACATCATAGGAACTCGTTGAAACTTTTTAGAAACTCGTTGGAAAATGATAAAAAATTTATTAAAAATTATACAAAAATTAAAAATTTACAAAAATCATAAAAATTTAAGGAAATTACAAGATACAAAAATTGATGATTTGATGTGGTTTTTTTTGAATTTTTGTAATTTTCTTAAATTTTTATGATTTTTGTAAATTTTTATGATTTTTGCAATTTTCATAATTTTCGTGATTTTAGTGGTTTTTGTAAATTTTTGTGAATTTCGTGATTTTTATGATTTTTGTAAATTTTTACGATTTTTGTGATTTTTGTAATTTTTTCGAATTTTGTATCTTTTGTAATTTCCTTAAATTTTTATGATTTTTGTAGATTTTTATGATTTTTGAAATTTTCATAATTTTTGTGATTTTTGTAAATTTTTATGATTTTTGTAATTTTTGTATCTTGTAATTAATTTCCTTAAATTTTTATGATTTTTATAATTTTTGAAATTTTCATAATTTTTGTAATTTTCTTAAATTTTCGTGATTTCTGTAAATTTTTATGATTTTCGTGATTTTTCTGATTTTTGTAAATTTTTATGATTTTCGTGACTCTTTCAAATTTTTGTATCTTTTGTAAATTTCCTTAAATTTTTGAAATTTTTCTCATTTTTGTAATTTTTTATGATTTTTGGGATTTTTGATTTTTGTAATTTTTTCGAATTTTTGTACCTTTTGTTATTTTGAAATTTTTATGATTTTTGTGAATTTTTATGATTTTCATGATTTTTATAATTTTTTAAAATTTTTATTGTTTATAAATTTTTATGATTTTTGAAATTTTCATGACTTTTGTGATTTTTGTAAATTTTTATGATTTTCATGATTTTTGTAATTTTTTCGAATTTTTGTAATTTTCTAAATTTTCATAATTTCAAAAATTACAAAAATCAAGAAAATCATGAAAATTTCAAAAATCATAAAAATTTACAAAAATCATAAAAATTTCAAAAATTTTAAAAATTCACAAAAATCATAAAAAATTACAAAAAAAAATTATAAAAGAAAAAAATATAATAATCTTAGAAAATTACCGCCGGGAAAAATTTTCTAAGAAAAAAAACGCCAAAAACGGAAGTAAATTAAAGCTGGAAAAAAAATTTCTCAAAAAAAAGACGCCAAAAAAACAAATTTAAGAAAATTACAAAAATTCGAAAAAATTACAAAAATCATGAAAATCATAAAAATTTACAAAAATCATGAAAATGTCAAAAATTATAAAAATTTATAAAAATCACGAAAAACATAAAAAATTAAAAAAATAAAATAAGAATAATTAAAAAAAAATAATCTAAGAAAATTAACGCCGGAAAATAATCTTTTTGAGCGACGCCTATAATTTTTCAAATTTCGATCTTCCCGAGTGACGCCTGTAAACGTCCAAATTTTAAAAATTTCAATTGAATCAAATTTTTCTGTTCAGAAATTTTTTTTTTGTCTCATAATTTTTTTGTTGAAATTTTTTCGCTCAGAAATTTTTATTGATTTTGATTTTTTTTCGAGAATTTTTATTTTATTTTTTTTTTAAAGATTTTAATTTTAATTTTTTTTTCCGAAAAAAATTTTTGATTTTTTTTCTGAAAACTTTTTTTTGAGAATGTTCGAGATTTTTTTTACGATTTTCATAAATTTTTATAATTTTCCAAATTTTTATTTGTGTAGATTTTTGTGATTTTCGTGATTTTTATGATTTTTGTAAATTTTTACGATTTTTGTGATTTTTGTAATTTTTTCGAATTTTGTATCTTTTGTAATTTTCTTAAATTTTTATGATTTTTGTAAATTTTTATGATTTTTGAAATTTTCATGATTTTTGTGATTTTTGTAAATTTTTATGATTTTCTTGATTTTTGTAATTTTTGTATCTTGTAATTTCCTTAAATTTTTATGATTTTTATAATTTTTTAAATTTTCATAATTTTTGTAATTTTCTTAAATTTTCGTGATTTTTGTAAATTTTTATGATTTTCGTGATTTTTCTGATTTTTGTAAATTTTTATGATTTTTCTGATTTTTGTAAATTTTTATGATTTTCGT
>OU892286.1:4762769-4915063 GCA_917834065.1 Ceutorhynchus assimilis
TGATTTTTGGGAAAACCCCGCCAATTTTTGTAGATACACGTTGTTGCCACTGTTGGGACTTGGCTATAGTATATATATATTAGTTATCGTTTATTTAAAATCTGATATGTACCATCGTCACCAAAAGTAATTGGGGCAGCATATTATAATATATCATAATGTCTTGTTAAATATGATTTGAAGAAAGATCCTGATATACCTCTAAAACCGTAAATTTCCATTTTCTTCAACAGCAGAATATGATCAACACAGTCGAATACATTCGAAAAATTACAAGAGAGTGTAAACGCAACCTCCTTGTCATTAAGTTCAAGATAAAGACTTTCTAGAAATGAAAAAACAGCATCATTAGTATTTCTTGATTTTTCGTATGCAAATTAGTTTATGCTTAGAATGTTATGTCTTTCTATAAATTCCACCATTCTTTTCTTTACCAATTTTTCAATAATTTTTGATAATAAGATAAGAAGGAAAATTGGTCTAAAATTAGATTGATCTTTGAAGGATCCTGACTGATGCAAAGGAATAACCAAGGCAGTTTTCAAGATGTCAGGAAATTCACCATCTACAAAACTTTTGTTTATTGAGTGCGCCAGTGCTTGACATTTCATTTATTGTTCGTCGATTTTAATCTGATACTCGGATGGAATGTGAGCTGGTGGCTCCCTACATTAGAACGCCAATGGTTACCTGACGTCATACCTGTTTTTGCCATATGAAACACCCCCTCGCTCCTCATACCGCAAGTATCGGTTAAAAATCGACGAACAATATACCTGCAGAGTTCGTTTTAATATCATCCATAACCATTTTTATTTCAGTTTTGTCTGTATTAACCAGTACCAAGGTCTCCCCAACATATGCCCTGAATAAGTTCTCCATTGGATCCCAATCTGATCTGATATTTGAAGCCAGATTTTTTGCTATAGTGCAGTAAAAAATATTCAAAGCGTCAACGTTTATATCGGCGGTTTGCCCTAACACATTAAGATCATTTACAATAGACTTATTTTGTGAGTTATCAATTCTGTCTTCATAATATTTTTGTTTAACTGTCCTAAATTTTTTAAAGTTTTTACCAAAAAATATGCGCTTACATTGTGCAGGTTTCCTTTTAGATAATTTTTGTATGGGAAAGTTGGAAAATAATGCCTCATGATCAGAAAGATTGTTAGGAACGACCTCACACTTTACATTGTCATGACTAAAGTTGGTACAAAAGTAATCTATAGTAGTGGCAGTCTAATCTGTTATCCTAGTTGAGTTAAAAAACATTTTTAAGTCATAAGAAAGAATTAGCTTTGTTCGCGGGTCCGATTCCGAATCGGTTCAGGGACTATTCGCATGCGTAGTGTAAAAAGTGGCGTTCGCGGATAATAAAATTCTGAATTTTTAGTAACAGTTCTACGTTCGCGGATCACATAGAAATGGTTTTAATTGATTCGGAATCGGTTCTAGCAGTCCCAGGATTTTTGTTAGGACTAAAAGTTTGGTTCGGCTGATCATGCGCAATTTCGTCAGACTTGTCAGCTGACTGGGTGTTTATTTTTGTTTGCGTTATTGAAATTTGGGTTTTTTAATTGTTTATACGCTGAAGCGATAAACTATACGCTAGTTTTTTCCTACGGAGTTTATAGTTTACTGAATTTGCTGTACAGTATTGTAAGTTACTTATCCCTATTTAATCTAATATATTTATTTATATGCACAATTTTAGTAATTTTTTTTTTATGTAAGTACCTACTAGTCGGACCATTTGTGATCTAACGATGAGGACAAGGCTGTAGCACTTTTTTATCTTTTGGTACACAGCGAACGGCTGCTTTTCATCTGGAGAGCAGATGGGTCGGAGTTCAAATTCAAAGTTTAATTTTTAATGAAGTTTTTAATTATTTACTCAAATATATAAAATTCAATATACACCTAAGTATATATTACTAAAAGGGCGCCACGCAATTTTTATTTGATTTGGTTTAAATTGCGAAACCAAACTTAGAGAACATCTGCAAAATTATTAATTGATGAGAGTGGAACAATAATAATTAAAACAACACTTCAATCTTCGTTTGAATAAAATTCTATTTGTCAATAATTATTGATGGTTATTCAAGTCACATTGTAATCACAAAATATATATAGCCAATTTAAAATAGGAGTACCTATGAAATAAATATGTTAAATAACCAGTACCTACCTATTTAATGGTAGATACTTAAAGTAGAGTATCAGTGTAATTATAAGTTTCTTTTCAAAAAAGAAAAAAAATATGTAAGTTAATGAATCTTAAAATTTATGGAACTTGTTTAACCTGGATATTAGATTGTCTAATTGACACATTTAATTATCTCATACCTAGAACCTAGAACGCCATATAGTCGACTATAGTTCACAATATTGCTCTATGGTATTCTTTTTTGAATTATGGTTAGTGTAGTGATTTTGTGATTCACGTTAACGTTGAGGGCACAAAGCCCCTTTAAATAGGGATGAAAATCACCCTGATTGACAGAATCTTAAACAATAATTTTATATTACCCTTATGGGTTAAAAGGGAAAATATGTGAATTATAATATGGTTATTTAAAGAGAGAAAATAAATAATTAAATAGCAATAAAAAAATAATAATCTGAATGTTCTGAAAAATCTGAATATGATAGCAATTAATTTGTTTATATCCTACTGAACTATTAAAACCATATAATACCTTGGTTACGATAATCATAAACAGAGTCTTAACTCCCAAAGGATTTTCATAACTCCCAAGGGAGTTAAGGAAGGGAGTTAAGGATATCATAACTCCCAAGGGAGTTAAGGATTTCCATAACTCCCGCTTTTACCTTGAATAGGTAACACTTTGACAAAAAATAGAAATTTTGATTTATGGCTTATTCCTTTATAAAAATAGACAGAATACAGTAAATTCAGTAGGATATAAAATTATCTATGTACCACAGGAATTATCAGGAGTTAATACCCACGGGCAATTGGTGTCCCTCGGGCCGGAGGCCCTCGGGATACAAACGTTGCCCTGGGGTATTAATACCTGCATAATTCCCTTGATACATAAATAACTATAATGAAGTGGTTTAAATAATAATGATAAAATATTCTGAAAAATCAGAATATGAGAGCAATCAATTTACTAACAAAGTGTGACAATATTAATAATATAAAATTCTGGATATGACAGCAATTAGATTGCTAAAAAGTGGTTTTAATAATAATGATAAAATATTCTGGCCTGTTTATCCTTGAAGCGGTCACAATCTCAATTCTACGACAGATAATTCAACCAATAGAGTACGTCGTGTCTCGTGTCTCGCGACTCTTAAAGTCAGCGAGTCTTGAAGTACTGAATTTCTTAAGGCAGGAATTACAGGGCGATGATGGTATGGGGTGCAAACTACCAAACGTACAGGTATATGGTATAATCAACCAATAACCAACGGTCCAATTCTTGGAGTCGACTCCCACGCGAATCCTACAGGGTAAAAAACACACTTGTCACAAATGGGGCGGAAAAGTGGGATAAAAGAGTTGTGGAAATATATTCCAGATAAAAAAATTAATGCTTGAGCAGCTTACCTTGATTGGATTCTACAAAACACAACACAAAAAGCGATTCTGGCACGTCAAAGATTCTGGATTAATAACCCAGGAAGTTAAACAGAAAACCTTCTTTTCTTTGGCTCTAGTACTCGATGGCCTCTTGATCCATTGATAGAAAACTTCAACAAAACTCTTCAAAAGGTATTTGGGCAGATGATACCCGATTTCTTTTTGGACCAAGAAAAAGGCGTGTTGAGTCACAAAGAAGCAGTACCAGAATGGCGGTGTTAGGGCAAGTAAATAAACTTATGTATATTTTTCCAATATATCGTTGCCGTTGACCAGCTGAAAACAAGTGACGGAGAATTTTGTTCGTCGCCAAGGAAAGATTGTTTAATTATTGACACATTGTCAAATTATTAATATATTTTGTAATTTTGTATTGAAAATTCAATTCAACGATCAGTTTCATTTATACAGTCCACTGTTGGAGCTAACATTTTGGTCCTATCGACACGGATACGTTATTGTTTTCTCCAGTCAATTTTCGCAGTCAAGGCGGGGAAGGGCCAAGGCGGTCATTGTTCTATCTGTTTCTGTTGGCATTGGCTCAGTTAAATGGTTCAACCGGGTGACGTTGGCGTAGCAATGACCTTAGGCCAATACAGGGAGTTCCAGTCTGGAATATTAGTCGACAAAGTGTTGTAAGTCCGTTCTATTAATTATTACAGCATAGATAATTGGCAATTCATTTGGTTTTATGTTGTGTTTGAGATCTGGTAAGTAAGTACTGGAATCATTTATTGCGCAGTTGTTGCCTTTTATATTTTTCAGCTTTGAATATCATGGCTATTATGGCGGATTTACGCAAATTGAAATTGAAAAGAGGTACTCTGAAAGGTAATTTAACTAGAATAAAAGGGTTTCTCGATAAACTTGATTTAGAAAAGCTATCCAAATTAGACTTGATTCAAATCGAAACTCGGCTAGAAAATGTTGAACCTCTTTTATCTCAGTTTAATGATGTCCAGACGGATATAGAGTGTCAATTGTCTTTAGATACAACAGCTGAGGGTGTTGAGGTAGATATAGATGACATTATTGAATCTGAAAATGTTGAAAGGTTTAATTTTGAAAAAGAATATTTTTCTATTCTCAGTAGAATTAAATCAATTTTGAACAATTCAGGTGTTGACAATCAGTCAGGTAGCGCCGGTAGCGGTGGAGCATCTCGTGCTAGTAATGCTCCACAGCAAGTGAGTCAAAAACCGTCTATAAAGTTGCCTGATCTAAAATTACCTGTTTTTGATGGCTCTTATGGCAAGTGGCTCGAATTTAGAGATGCCTTTCGTGCTATTGTCCATGAGAATGTGCATTTGTCGGACGTGGAGAAGTTCTTCTATTTGAAATCTTTTCTTAGTGAAGAACCATTGCATGCAATTGCTAATTTGCAGGTTACTAATGACAATTATCCCAATGCTTGGACTATCTTGACCCATAGGTATGAAAACAATCGTCTAATTATTTATAATTATATCAAGGATTTGTTTGATTGTCCAAAAGTCATGAAAGAGTCATATACTGAGCTTAGAAAAGTTTACGATATATTCAATAAAAATTTAAGATCTTTGAAAAGCCATGGTCAGGAAGTTGAGCATTGGGACACACTCATTGTATTCATGCTCACAAATAAATTCGATCTCATAACTCTTCGAGAATGGGAATCCTTTCAGGTAAAAAGTAACGAACTTCCTAGCTTGGAAGACGTTAACAAATTCTTGAAGGCAAGATGCGAGTTATTGGAAAAGTTGGAATCCTCAAAAATGGAAATTAAATCAGAAAAAATTAAATGTCATTTGGCAGCTACGCCACACTCCATTTATAAATGTTTCGCATTCAGGAATTTGAATGTGCAAGCTCGACTCGCAGCTATAAGTGAATTAAAATTGTGTTTGAATTGTTTTAGTCCAGAACACACAAGCAACTGTTCAAAGTCGAGCTCTTGTCGTCATTGTGGCCAGAAACATAATTCACTATTGCATTCTGAGGAGTATCCGGTGCCCCCGTCAGCTGAACCTGAGAGTGCTGTTGTGTTGAGCCCCATGACTCCGTTCACTGAATCTGGGAAAAATTATAATACAACGTTATCACTGCTAGCCACTGCTAAAATTCGAGTTCTAGGTAGGGACGGAGTGATTTACATTGTTCGAGCCTTACTTGATCCAGGATCGCAGAGCAATTTCATGTCGGAAAGTTTGGTTAACAAACTGGGTCTCCAGAAACATTGCGTTAATTTCAAAATTATTGGAGTAGGTCAAGCGTTGTCAGCTACGGCGAGTTCCAGAGTAGATGTGACTGTCATGTCGAATGTAAATAATGATTTCGAAGAAACTATTCCTTGTTTGGTCATTTCCAAAATAACTCAGAATTTGCCATCGGTGTCCTTTGACATTTCCAAATGGAATATTCCCAAAAATGTAAGTTTAGCTGACGAAGCATTCAATTCACGAGGTAACATCGACATGTTGTTAGGTAATGACGTATTCTTCAGAATACTGCTTATGAAACAAATTCGTTCTACTGGTATGCCAGTTCTTCAAAAGACTAGATTGGGCTGGATTATTGGTGGTAACTTTAATCCGTTATGTGCTTTCAATTCTCAGGACAGGGTAATGGCATGTCTTTCGTTAGAGCAGAAAATAGATCGAGACTTGACAAAATTCTGGGAACTAGAGGAATGTGACTGGAATGTAAAGGTTATGTCTAAGGCCGAAGAATATTGCGAAAGTCATTTTGTCAACAACTTTTCTCGCGATTCTGAAGGTCGTTTTGTTGTCAAATTTCCATTCAAAGAAACTGTTGGTCAACTAGGTCTTTCCAGGCAAATGGCTTATAAGAGATTACTTTTTTTGGAAAAACGCTTACACAAGGACGCATGGTTAAAGAAAGAATATGTCTCGTTTATTAATGAATACAGCGATCTTGATCATATGACGAAAATTACAGACTTTTCGATGGATTCGAGGGATTCAAATAAGTATTTTTATCTACCACATCATGCAGTTGTCAAACAAGCCAGTTTGACAACCAAGGTCCGAGTTGTCTTTGATGCTTCAGCACAAAGCGATACTGGGGTTTCTTTGAATGACGTGCAATATGTGGGCCCAACCATTCAAAATGATTTATTTTCGAATTTTTCCCTATGTGATCAATGCTGATATTGCGAAGATGTACCGACAAGTCTTGATTAATCCTTCTGAACGTGGATATCAAAGAATTTTATGGAGAAATCCTGACAATCAATCCGCCGACATTGAATGTTTTGAGCTTAACACCGTGACATACGGTTGTGCTTCTTCACCGTTTCTGGCGGTTCGAACTTTGTATCAATTGAGTCTAGAATTTAAAAATAAATATCCTGAAGCAAGCAAGGCTATAATGAAATGTTTTTATCTTGATGACTTATTGACTGGTGCGTTTTCGAAGTCCAAATTGTTGCAACTTCAACACGATATATTTTTGATTCTTAGTACCGCTGGGTTTAAGTTGCGAAAATGGCTTTCGAATTAGCCTAAGCTAATGAACCAATTTGAAGTGGATCAAGATCAATTTTCGAGTATTTTGCATCTAGGTGAGGGCCAACAGAATAAAACATTGGGTATATTTTGGAATGCTACTCAGGATTCAATTCACTATTCTATTAGGGCTTCTGATACGACGGATATAAAAATTTCGAAACGAATTATTTTGTCCATTACCAGTCAAATATTTGACCCACTGGGTTTACTGGGTCCAATTGTGGTAGTTGCAAAATTAATTCTACAATGTCTTTGGCGAGAACGGATAATATGGGACGAACCAGTGTCACAATGTCTTAGAGAAAAATGGCTGATATTTTGTGAGGACTTGAAACTTCTCAATCAAGTAACTATTCCTCGTCATGTACTAGATAATAATTTTAAAATCTTACAAATTCATGCTTTTGCGGACGCATCGGAAAAAGCATACGGCGCTTGTGTTTACATGGTTTGTTTGACAGCTTCTGGTGAATATATTTCTTCCAATCTTGTCCTTTCCAAATCTCGTGTGGCCCCGTTAAAAACGATAACTCTAGCGCGTTTAGAGCTTTGTGCAGCATATGTTGCTGCTAAATTGGTGAAAAAGGTCAAACAATCAATAGAAATTCAAGTTGACAAATATTTCTACTGGACAGATTCATCCATAGCATTATGTTGGATTCAAAGTTGCCCAAGTAGATGGAAAACTTTTGTAGCAAACCGCGTAACAAAAATTCAAAACTTGTCTAACTCTGAGAATTGGTATCATATTCGATCAGAAAACAACCCCGCGGATTGTTTATCCAGAGGAGCCTCTAGTACTTATTTACTAGAGTCAGACTTATGGTGGAAAGGACCCACATTAGTATTTTCCAGTCCCTTAAAAGAAACTCAAAAGGTTGTTGAATTAACCTCAGACATACCTGAACAGAAAGTTCTTAGTCATTCTATAGTTTTGATGGAGGTCTTTGATTTTGATTTTGTCCGATTCTCATCTCTGCTAAAGTTACAACGAATTATTGCAATATGTTTTCGAGTTTATTTTCGTCTCAAATCTAAGACTGTCTCAGTTGGTATCATTCAATCCGAAGAACTAAATAATGCTCTTATTTGCTTAGTAAGAATATCACAAATCCAATCGTTTCCAAAAGAATATGCTACATTACAAAGAGGCGAAACTTTATCCACTTCTAGTCAAATTTTGAGTTTAAATCCCTATTTGGATGAAGCAGGATTGATCAGAGTTGGTGGACGCATACAAAAGGCAAATATTTCAATTGATCAAAAACATCCTATTATAGTGCATAATAAACACCCTCTTACTGTTTTGATTTTGAGACATGAACATATAGAGTTATTACATTGTGGACCTCAACAGCTTCTATATTCAATCCGTCAAAGGTTTTGGCCAATTTCCGGTCGTCGAATTTCCCGATCAATCGTACGAAATTGTGTTGTGTGTTTTAGGGCTAAACCAGTTGCACAGCACTATCAAATGGGAAATTTGCCTGAAAGTCGAGTTACAGCATTTCAACCTGTCTTTACACATACTGGTATTGATTATGCTGGACCAATAACTATAAGAGACAGAAAAACGAGAAATCCAAAAACCTTAAAGGCCTACGTGTGTGTGTTTGTTTGCATGAGTCGAAATGTATACATCTAGACGTCGACTGACATGACCACTCCTTCTTTCATTGCAGTATTAAAACGCTTCATAGCAAGACGGGGTAAACCTTTGCATATTTATTCAGACAATGGTTCTACATTCGTGGGGGCCAATGCGACGCTTTTTGACTTTATTAAGACTAATTCAAATGATATAGCCTCAACACTTTCAGCTGAAGGAATATCGTGGCACTTTAATCCGCCTAGAGCACCTAATTTTGGTGGCTTATGGGAAGCCGGTGTAAAAAGCTTTAAATTCCATTTGAAACGCGTTATAGGTGCTTCTAGTCTTACTTATGAGGATCTTTGCACAATATTAATTCAAATTGAAGGGGTGTTGAACTCCCGGCCATTATCACCGCTGTCTACGGACCCTCAGGATACAACACCACTTACTCCGGCCCATTTTCTGGTGGGAAAACCTTTAACCGCCCTTCCAGAACCATATTACACGATCGTCGCGGAAAATCGACTGAGCAAATATCAGCGTTTACAAGCTATGGTTCATCATTTCTGGAAGCGATGGAATGTGGAATACATCTCCGAATTGCAGTCTCGAATCAAATGGAAAAAGTCTTACACCAAACTATTAGCAGTTGGTAGTTTGGTAATCATCAAGGAGGATCAGGTTCCAGTCAACAAATGGAAAACTGGTAGAGTGCTCGAACTTCATCCTGGCCCAGACAGCATAGTTCGTGTAGTCAGTGTACGATGTGCTGATGGTTCGGTATTTAAACGTGCAATATCTAAAATTTGTGTTTTGCCAATTCAGTGAACCCTTTCTTTTTTCTTTTTTTTTAATATGATATAGTTCAATTGGTTTAATGTTGAAATTAGTTATTTCAAGGCTGGCGGCATGTTAGGGCAAGTAAATAAACTTATGTATATTTCTCCAATATATCGTTGCCGTTGACCAGCTGAAAACAAGTGACGGAGAATTTTGTTCGTCGCCAAGGAAAGATTATTGATATATTTTGTAATTTTGTATTGAAAATTCAATTCAACGATCAGTTTCATTTATACAGTCCACTGTTGGAGCTAACAGGCGGTCCCCAGAACCCGTAAAATTGATTCCACCAGATTCGATGACAGCGGAAATCCAAGAAAGAAGAAAGCGCGGTTAATTTGAATGTGTACGAAAATTCAAGGAATTGTGCAAAATAAATTTGGCAACGTTGCAAAATTCAAATTAGGAACTAACCATAGCCCGCGGCAGATACTGGTTGACATTTAACAGCTGGGAATTTCAACAGCAAAATTTGAAATAACAACAATGGACAAAAGGACTTCTAAACCCAAAGTCCCAGTCTCTATGAGCCAATCAGTGGTTGTTATACAAGATTAACCCTTGTGAACTTATCCCCTTGCTAGCTAAGCCAACATACCAGGTAAGTATTGTTTATTTGCTACCATTACGTGAAAGTTAAAATAATTAATAATTCCCATTTGTTTTAGGCTAAAGCAAGTTAACGCCCTCAACCCCCTAACCGTGGGCTAGTGGAGAAGATGCGTTGTTTGTCCTTTAATCGAGATAAACAGATGATGGTGACCAAAACAGGATTATGTGTTCTAAAGTAATGAAAGCGAAAGTGGAATTTGAATAGATTAAATTTGTAAATAGAAAAAAAATGATGCATTATTTTGTAGGATTGAAATTAAATAAAAATATTCAACCGATGGGAAATCCCATCCTTAATTATTGTTTCAAGTAAAAATATTATATAACTAGATAGGTAAATATCCTCTTTGATATAAACCTTTCACAAAAAAAAATGAAGGGTAGCATTTAAAGAAAACTCAAATGCTACAAGGCAGAATTAGAGCTTGATTAAGTTCCTAAAAGCAATGTAATTAAAGTGATGCCATATTTCAGGGATGAACAATGTATATATAGTCTGTGCATCGAGAGGTTACCCTTAAGTTGTAAAACACGGCATGGCTATAAATCATGGGAAATACAAAGAGAGGACGGGCTCTACCTGAAATTCTCAAAATGTTTTGTGGGTCATGAAAGTTTGTGAAGAAATATATTTTTCCTACGAGCGTGCGCAAAGTAGTACTTTTCCGCACGCATTTCGGTTCTCAAAGTTGCACTTTTCCGCACTCAGTGCGGATACAGGCCTTATCCGCACTGAGTGCCGAAAAGTAAAAATAATTGTCAAGCAACAATAAGTACACCTGTCGACTTTGACACATGATGACAAATTTTTCCTCTGTTCCTGTTCCAGCTAACATCTATACCTACAAACACCAAATTTAATTAACTTCAACACATTGTCAGATTTGTTTTCTATATATATGCATCTACAAACTTTCTCATCAAATTTATAGCATTTTCCATTTGTCGAAACAGGGCAAAAAAATGTATCCTTATCCTTACATGTTACATGCTTTTAGAAAAAGATGCGGATGCACTCAGTGCGGCACTGATGACAAATGGAAATCGCCATTAAACGCTTTAAGATGAAGAGCTCTGACGATGATTTTCTGTTATATTTTTTTTTTGTTATGTAATTTTTTGATAAATGCATAGGTTCCCTTCAAGTTAATTAAAAATAATTAAACAAATTATCGTTTTTTTTTTTAAATTTTTGTTGTTACCTACCTGATATGAAGCTCGTAGGAAAAATTTTGTTCCTAACACGTGCGCAAAGTGTCTTTTCCGCACGCAAACACGTATCCGAACTCCGCTTCGCGTCGTTCGTATAACTGTGTTTGCGTGCGGAAAAGTAACACTTTGCGCACTTGTTAGGAAAATAACTATTTCACAGATAGGTATTTACATTTCTTATTTATTTAAAATGCAATATATTCATCTAATGCTGAATACAGATTATAATACTTTTATTAATATTATTTTAACATATTGTTTACAAGTAAAACATAATTATTATCAAACTTAACACAAAATTTTGTTTTGTTTGGGAAACACTGGAATTTCGGTATAAATCTTGTTCAAAAACGTTGACAGGCCCTATATTAATTCAGGTGCTGGTGTACCATTTTTCAAAGTTACTTCAAAATATGATTCTGTCAAGTAATATTTTTTTATGAAGTAAATTTTAAATAGGCAACTACTTTATAGTCATTGATTTTCGACGTAGACAATTCAAAAACTTTAAAATTAGTTTGGAAAAGGACTTTATAGAACTAAATGTAAATTCGTTCACTTGGTCTTGTACTAATTTATTGTTAGCCCTGTGTTTTACAACTTATGGGTAACCTCTGGATGCATAGACTATAGATCATTTTCGAATTTTCAATAAATATAAATATTATATCTGTTCTGTTATTCTTTTTGATTTATGGAAATCGAATAGCTAATGAGATTCACAAATCACATAATGTTAAAAGTATTCAGTTTTCGGTTCCAAAATCGTTCGCGGTAAAAAGAAATCCTGAACCGATTCTTAATTAGGCATGCGCTCTACGACAATCCCGAATTAGTTCTGAACCAATTCGGAATCGGACCCGCGAACAAAGCTATTATATTCTTTAAAGATACTGTACTAACCAAATTATTACTATTGTAATCTACATTGAAATCACCGGTACAAACAATTTTACTATTTGGTGGTAGGTCCAATAGAATGATTTCTGAACTTATTAGGAAATTAATTGAATTTGTAACAGGAGGACGATATACACAGAGAATATAGATATTATTGTTCTTATTATATGCCAATGAGAATTGAAAAATGCTTTCCATATATAAATGGTTGTATTTATTGATGTTTTCTAGCGTAAAATATAAAGCAGAATCTCTGTTTACTAATATACTTGTACCACACCATAACCTATGTTTGTCGATCTACCATGATACTCAGAAATGCCGAAAGGTTCCTCGTGTTCCAACCAATGCTCTGTAAATATTATTAGTTCTGGGTAGTTCAATTTGTCAAGAAATATACAAAGTTCATCAATTTTATTATCTAACAGAGCGTATATTTAAGGTTAAAGCTCTGATGCTGTGTTTACTTGAGTTATTTCTAAAAAAGATTTATAACTAGTAACATACACTATTTGATCAGAGCTTTACCCAACACCGGCCTCAAACTGAAGAGAACTCTCCTGAGCCCTGTACTTGTCACTGCCTTATCCTGCTTTAAGCCCTTATTCATAAAAGGGTAGTATACATGTATCCTTCCATAAATAACATTCACAATACAATTACCAATCTTTTTTTTCTGAAGTATTTTATTCTGCCTACTGGGTTAAAAAATGAACGAGAGACAATGGTATTATTATTTAAGTAAGTTACATTTTTAACAATAACATTTGTTAAAACAAAGGAACATTTTAATTGAAATATACTTTGTATATTTCAATTAAAATGTTCGCCAGGCTGTCAAGAATCTCAACCTCGATGGCGAAAATACTAGAATCTAGCGAATTATTCTACTTAATTTGGGAAAATAAGATTATCGTGGGTATTCTAGATTTTACAGGAACAGATTTAGGGATATATAAAGGCGGCTATTGCTTTGTAGTTTTTTAGTTGACTGTGATACGATTTAAATAGTGATTATTGCGAGTTGTAAGAGTTTAATTGTTGAGTTAGTTATTAAAGTAATTAGTGTCAGAGTGTTTTGTTAAGTGGAATAAATTGTTGCTGTGTTAATTGGCCTTTGATTTTTGGAATAAACGAAACAAACAACGAACCCAAGATAATTGTCAGCAGGCAACCCAAAGCTGTGACAGTATGGTAATTTTGAAAAAAATTGGAGCATTCATTTATATATTTCCAAATTTTAAAGGACATTGCCGTCTTTTGACAACTTTCAAAAGGACAAAGAACATTAGTCTAAAATAAAGGAATTCTGTTGGCAACCCTAGACATAATACAGAAAAAAATAAACATATTTTATATTTGAAAACATGAGCAATAAGAAAAAAAAAATTGAAAAATATGATTGTTCCCTATTGAAATCTAAACTATTGGCAAGTGGGATAACTCCATTTTGATGCACTAGAAGAAACAAGTGATAGGATTCTTGCTGACTGTTGTTTGAAGAAGAAATCATGAAAGGTAAAATGTGGCAAAAAACTTACAAAAGTAGGAATCTGCACTGTCAACAAAAACTCGGCGGCATCCTTAACCAACTGTCTTTGTTTGGATATGGCCGGATCCAAACTGTCCGAGTGCTTTATTCCTGGAGAATAAACGTCGGGATTGAATCGGATGTCAAACTCAGCATCTTTAAGTGAACCAACAGCTATCGAGGCCGTTTTGACAATGTTTTTAGTACTTTCTTCCACTGAAATTTTAAAATATTTCAATTTATCAAATTATATAATTATTAATGCTAATTAATTACATTCCAATTTAGTCCCATCAGTGATACTTTCGACAATTTTCTTGGCTTCATCGTCCTCCATCTGACTCTTTTTATCTTCGCGTTCGTTTTTCTCCTTTTTCTCGTCCTTAACAATTTCCTTATTATCTTCTACTTTTTCTTCTATAGATTTCTGATTTAGTTTTTCGCTGCCGGTCTTTTTGAGATTCAGCTGTTGCAAATGGTAGGCGGCGTATTTGATGAACATCATATAACGGGCGTCGACAAAGCTGTCAATGAGTTCTTGCCTGAGACAACAGAGCTTGTGTTTGTGTTCGATTGGAAAACCGTGGGCTTTCACTTCTTTGCTTAAATCGTCGTCTTCCACTGAAAATAATAGTTAGTATCAGTGCAATAAGTGCAAGAGAAATGCAAGGTCGGTTCAATTGGAACAAGGTCAATGTAACTATAGTAGTAGTTTAAGGTCAGTATTATTAATTTAAGGTTGGTGTAAATAGTTTGAGGTCAGTGTAACTAGTTTAAAGTCAGTGTAACTAATTCAAGGCCAGTGTAATTAGTTCAAGATTAGTTAGTTTTTCAAAATGTAACAAAGACAATTTTCATGAAATGTAATCCTTACATTTCAAAAAGTTGACATCTGGCGGGAAAGTTCTCAAAAGATCCAGGATATAATGCCGACCGTCGTTTCCAATAATTCCTTTACATTCCACGCTCGAGCATAATTCTACGGCTTCATCTTTGTCATTCAACACGTGATGCGGTAGAATTTTCAACTGTTGACCGGCCTTGTTAAGCTGCAATTCACAAAAAAATCATCATGAAAGATGTAGTTCTGACATCAAAGAAACTTTAATCTACAAATTCTCAAATCATATTTACCAAATCCAAATATTTCGGATGCGACAAAACGGTTTTACCGAAATCGATTGACCCGTAAACGACCGATTGTTCTTGTTCCCTTTCCAATATTCCCGGTATGATTGATTGAGCTGTCACCCTGTAACCTCTGTAATCGATGACAACTGTACCTAAAGTGTACAGGCCTGGCAGATCGACTGCGCTGTAAACTCTGACACCTTGGAGATCGTTGCGCTGTAAAGGAAAATTAATCAATAAGTATTAAATTGTAGAAAAAAAAATTAATACTGAGGAACAAATTATTGTTGTGTTAATTGGACTTTTGGACCCCAGAACTATGGCAGTATTTCCGTGTAGTAGTAATATACTTACTGGAGCCACAAAGGCAGCAGCATCGCCGCCCAGTTCCTTGTAATGATCCCTGACGTCGAAACCCAACGAAAAGAAAATATTATTCCAAATAAACATTTGCATTTTGGCCTCTTCGCCCGGATTGATCGCCATCACATTACCATCAATCACCGCCATCGCGCCTCTGGTGGCTGCTGCTACAAAATCACTATGAACCTTGAAAATCGCCCTTTCGCGTAGCAACCGTTCCGGTAAAGTTTTCCTAGAAAGTTCTCGGGTGGTTTGCAATTCCTCGTTCCAGTCTCTGGTTTGACCGGGTATGTGTTCTTCGTAACCAAGTTTGGAAGACAAGGAATCTTCAGCCCGAATAGCATCGATGGTATGATCCATGGTGGGAGCGCACCAAGCGTACAACTGATAAGGAGTGGCCACCCTTTCGAATGGGTGCCTCTGGCTGCGTTTCTTTTGCAAAGCGGAAAAATTCCTTTTGAATTGGGGCGAAATTTGATTCAGTAGCTCAATTAGAGAGTGGCACAGGTGGCTGGGCGTCGCGGGTTTCGGATTGAACTCTTCCGCAGTTGATTGGTTGATGTAGAAGCCTCTGGCGCACGCTGATATGTGATAATGTTTATCTTCTAGTGTCACCTGAAAAATTTTCACATATAATGTATAAAAATTTCAATTTAAATCAAGGTTTCGTCAAACAACTACACGAAAATCGCGAACGATACACAATAATCACTGTACCAGTCTTGAAACTCACCGTGGCCCCACGTTGGGCGCCAATTTGTAAGATAATTCTTAGGGAAGTTGAGTACACGGGAAGAATTAAACGAGAACCGGTAGAGAAAACTGATTACTATATAATTAGTCTTGTAGTAACAAAGAAAACGGAATGAAATTTGCGTTATTGCACTATAAATGTTGACATCTCATAGTTGACAAGTTGTATAGTAGGTATAATTTTAGAAAACTTGTACTTGTACTTTAAGTACTTTCGTAATATACTTGTGTAGAGACGGAATCTTCCAAAAATTGCATACATATTTTGCAGAAGAACAATTACATAATTCAAAACCAATATACATACCACATAAAGATACATAAGATCGCCGTGTAGTTTCCTATAACCGGGCGGCGGATTCCAGGCGGAAGTAGTTAGCACTTTGACGCACTGAGGCGATTTCTGGTCCTTGAATTGGGGCTGTAGCGCCGTCAAAGGCCTGTCCTTGTTCTCGGGCAGAATAAAATCGGGCGGAGTACAATCGACCGATTCCGGCCGCATCCGTTTCTTTTCCAAAATATCTCCCTGAGTGACGGTGTTCAAAAAACTTAAAGAATTGCATTCCATGCCGTTGTAAGCGTCAGCCGGATCGATGGATTTTAATAAATCGCGGACGTGTCTGACGTGGATGCGGGCTTCGCGCATGGTGTACGGTTCCTCGGCTACTTTGATCAGGGAGCCTTCTTTCAAGCCTTCGATGTTTTTCAGTTCGGCGAAGTTGTCCAAAGTGTTGCTGTCCAATTGCAAGGAGAAACAGGTACGGTGGCAAGTGTCTTCTCGGTCCATTAGAAGCTGATGGATTTCTTGAACTAGTTCTATACTGGACACCTATTTGAAGAAAATCAAATTGAATGAAAGGTGATAAATTTTACCTTTACCTTTGGACATCGGATTATAAATACACAATGATTCGAATATTATTATTAGGTATTAATTTTTTTGCTCACTTGAATATCGAAAGCCTCAATTCCAGGACTCTGAATTTTTACGGTAAATCCAATTTCAGGAGAAAACATTTCTTCTTCAGTTGTCGCTTTCTCTTCGCTCTCGTCCTTTTCTTTTTCTTCTACATCTTTGGACACCTTATCTGCGGACAATGTTATTATTATTATTTTTTTTTTGCTAGCTCATTTTGATGACTATTTCACTAGAGTGTATTACACCATCAATAAATTCGGTATTCACCTGACCATAATGATACCTGGACAATACCAACAACATGGTATTTCAGTGACCATCTTTTGACATTGTCAAACTGGTATTTTTGATTTGAAGTTTTCATTAATAATTTTGCATTCTATTTATTTTCAAAATCTTACGTGAAATAGTCATGACGAATACTACTCGAGAAAAAATTGTGTAGGCAAAATTGTTCTCAAGGTTTTATTCAAGTTTGTTGCTTTTCGGCAATTTCGCTCATGACATTTTTGATAAAATCACTCGCCTGACGGCTCGTGATTTTGTCAAAAATGTCATTGGCGAAATTGCCAAGCAACAAACTTTCATACCTTTCGAAAATTTTGCCGACAAAATTTTTTCTCTTGTGATATTATATATGAAAATCAAAATTTGAAATCTTTGAGCCTGGGAAACTGTTACAGGTACCATTGTCACCAAAAGTAACTAGGACTGCAACACCAACATATTAACTCTTGTATTAGTATCACAGCATATTGTTTTTTGTATATGCTGTAGTATTATATGACTTTCAGTGTCAAGCTATGATTAAAATGAAATGATGTTAGAAATAGTCCAGGAGATTATTATCAATTATTTTGGTCTCAAATACTTTTGGTAACAATGACAATGACAAAACTGAGAGATTTTTCACCTAACAAAATTTGTACACCGATTAACAGTACTAAATGAGATATTTCCATGTATTAACAGTTATTTCTATGTACCTAATAACAAGTTATATCCAACTATTTTCATATATTAACAAAATATTTTCACATATTATTTCCCTAGTATCATCACATATTACCAGATATTGCCATGCTATTGACAGACTAAAATCGAATATTTGTCTTACCAGAATTCTAGTTATTGACATATCCACATGTTATTGATGGGTATCAATCAATGACATCAACATATATTACCTATATATCTAAAATTATTGACAATACATAACCTACATAAAACAAGTAGGTACTGCATAGTATTGACACTATTGACATAATATTTACCTGGTATTAACATATATAAACCAGTGATTTGTACACCTATTAACAAGGTGAAAAACCCCTCAATTAAAAAGTTGTAGAGAAATTAATTGGTTTCAATTAAAACTCAATTACGGTAAAATCGAAAAATGAAAGTAAGAATGCCTAACAAGGCAAAATGTGAGTCAATAACATATTACCATAGAATAATATACGACGGATAGAAGCGTAAAGTTTACGGAGTGTTTTTTACCTATAGGCGGCGCTGCTCTCCGAATTTATTTCGAATTTATTTCGCTTTCCGTGGAGGTATTGAGAGCAACGTTGCCATATTATTACAGCCGATACCGCGCACAACGCACGATAACTGATAATTATGTGTTTACTTATTAAAATTCAAATAGATAAACAGGTCCTTCGAAATAATAAACAATATTAGAAAAATAGGTATTTCTTTAACTTCCGTGCATTAATTATATTCATTTTATTTTAATCAAAAAATAAAGTCCACACAAATCGGAATAATCGGGTTTAGGTTTTTTATTTAGATGAAGGAATTTATTTTATATAAAATTTACGGAAAAATTTTGATACAAATTTAAGTTTAAAAAAATTGATTCTACTATTTAATTCATAGACTGAAAACGCGGCAAAAATGTTCAAAAATGTTTTTTCAAGGTATAACTACATGAAACCTTTACAAAACGATGGAATAGGTCCATGGTTATCTGAAATGGCCAATTACAACATTTTTTTATAAGTTCCAACAATTTTTATATCGAAAAATGTCATAGATTTTTCAAAATTCAGTTTTCATACTTTTTCACACATACGTCGCGATATCTCCGGAACTAATTGAGATAATTTCATTAATAGTCCAGGGTAATTAGCCAATTATGAGCCAAAATTTCTTAAAACAAAATATGTACAGTGACCGCCAAAAAGTTTGCAACAAATGGGAAAATATTTTATTATTAAAATATCAAAAATAATGTTACGTGGGATCAATTCAGCATGCCTATCAACAAAAAAAAAGCACTGTGATAGATGTCATGTGACCATAGTTATGGCGGGAAATTTAAAAAGTTCGCCTGAAATATGTAAAAAGTGGGGTTAGATGACCAGAAATGGAAAAATAGTAGAGAGAAAAGTGGTTCAGAATTCGATTTACGTCTATGTGTCAATTTTTGAAAAGGTACAAGGATTTTTAATAAATATCAATTTTTTGGTCTGTTTTCTGGTAATTTGGAGAATATTAAAAACTTTTCGGAAAAATATTGGTTTAATTGAATTTAAAAAAGAGGTATTGGATCATTTAGAAAGATTTTATGATAATTCCAAATTTGTTATTCCAAATTTCTGCTTTCTGTAGGTCATTTGCAACAAGATCAGAGTGGTCTGAAAATGAATTTTTGGGTTTTTACAATTTTTCCGCGGGACAATTAAGCAGAATGATTGCACTGGATTTTTTTTTGGTTAGTTTCTTTTTGAATTATGTGAACCAAGCAAAAAGTTTTTGATATTTTTTAAATTACCAGGAAACAGGCCAAAAAATTGATATTTATTAAAAATGCTTGTACCTTTTTAAAAATTCACACATAGCCGTAAAATCGAATCCTGAACCACTTTTATCTCTACAATTTTTCGATTTCTGGTCATCTAACCCCACTTTTCACATATTTGAGGAGAACTTTTTAAATTTCCCGCCATAACAACTGTGGTCACATGACATCTGTCACTGTACTTTTTTTTGTTGATGGGTATGCTGAATCTATCCCACGTAACATTCTCTTTGATATCTTAATAATAAAATATTTTCCCATTTGTTGCAAACTTTTTGGCGGTCACTGTATAAAGCTAAAAGTTGGTGTGCCGGGTGGTGGGGATGCAAGACGTTTTTGGGGTCCTTTTGTACGTATCAAACCCCAAACACGTCAAAATCGAGATATTTAAGAAAATCTACGTAGGTACCTATATTTCTTCGGATAATTCCTATGCATAGCATAGAAGGACCTACGTAATTTGATAGGCTATATCTGCTATCACAGACGTACGATCCTCTTTACCTTTAAAATATTGTAATTTGGTTGAGATTTACGGGGGGCCTATTTTCAATGTTAATCGTGCCTCTTTCTTTATGTGATAGGAAAATTTTATCAGTTGTGTGATTTTCTAGAAAATAATGATGAATGTTAGTACGATATAAAAGAATTGATGTCAGTAATGAATGAAAAATCCCTTGACGAAGAAGTTTATTCTGAAGAATATGTTAAAATGAAACTTAAGGCTCATTATGGTGATTCCATTCCATCAAAAAGTGGAAAATGGACAGTATGTTCCCGGGGTACAGCTTCTCGTAGCCTAAATGATGAGTGGTATGGGGACAAATTAAAAAATAGTACAGACGAACGAATGCGAATCGTTAAAGCTGCCGCGATTATAATCAAAGTTGCCTGTGAATATGATAACTACCCTAGCGTTGCTATCCCGGACAGTTTGCCTTCAGAACCTTGTTTTGTAATAGATAGTGGTTATCTTCTCCTTAGAGTAGTTTGACCAAAACCTGGTTCGTTTTCCCAAATAGGTACATATGTGATAGTTACATCGTCTATATTAAAAGACACTATGGCCTTGAAAGTACTATTGTATTTGATGGTTACAATGAAAGGGAATATGGTACGAAGAATGCAGAACATATTAGAAAAACAAATAGGGCTAAGAGATCTGTAGATATTAAGACAAAAGGTTTCTAAATTCAATGATACCAATGCAACCAAAAAAGATATTGCTCAAGCCGGAGAGTATTTCTTAAAACTATTATATAACGGTCGTGTTTCTTCAGATAACTTAAGCAAAACCAGATTTAACTGTTAAGGGTTATAGCTAAACAACCCGTTTTTGGAAAGTTTAATCTTTCGGTATTACCACCAACATCTAGAATAACAAAACAACACTGCTACAGAGTTTTTCATCAAGTTCAGTCTTGGCGAGGGGTAGAACTTTCTGCTATTGATTGAGGATGGAAGAAGAGAGAGGGACAACTGGTACCAATTCCTGCACCCTACACTTGACCCTTTGAGCCCCGAAAATTTATTGAAGTTGGTATTTTGTAATTTGTGCCCAAAGATGTGACTGTCGCCGACGGGGACTGTACCGCCATGTGTAGAAAATATAATGGTGAATAATGCAGCTACAGACCTCCCATGCTAAGTGACGAAGAAGAACAGTCTGAGCTATAGGAATGCTCCTTCGCAGCATTACAACGGAATTTTTTTTTATTCTAGGTTAAAGATTGGATAGCTTCAGACCAGCAAAATGGTGGCGGCTCGCTAAACGTGAAGCATGGTTCCTTCCTATCATTTTTGGACATTTATTTGATTAGTTTTGTGATTGACTTTAACATTAAAAAAAAGTAGCGAAACTAATTTTTTTAATTATTATTTCCAAGATAGAGTCCACTGGCGGCTTTCCACCATCAAGCACAAGGTGCAAGTCTATTAAATTTTATTTACTTATTATAATGTACCTTCAAACAAATTTTTAGCTTTATATTTTGTTTTTAGTTTAAAAAGGCTAATTACCCTGTATTATAATTTTTTTTAATTCTGAAGAGATTATGTTAACGAAAATCAGTAAAGATAATTTTGTTTTTCTGAAAAACTCCCTTTATTCGTAAAACAAGGTAAAACTTCAACTTACACTTTTTATACAGTACTTTTTTCAGTAAGCGAGAAATTTTTTTGTTTTAAGGGGATTGAATGCGCCGTTTAAAATATATTGTAACGCACGTCGAACTATACAACCTCCCAACAAGTTTTTACTAATAAAGATGCGAGGTTTGTCGCGATCATTGCATTGGGCTACTGTTGGGCATGTCTAATTGACGTACCCACATCACCAAAATCGCGTAGACAGCAGCACAAAAGCTAGGAACACTTTATAGATCAAGGAAGTTGATATCTCATTTCAGCTTTTGCTGCTCTATAACGCCCAGATAAGGCCATCCTTAAAATACTGCTCCTATACGTATATGGAGATCGGGATCCGCAAACACTTGCTCAAGGCGTTGGACTCGATACAAAAGGGAGCAGTCCGTCTTATCGATGACCCGGAGTTGACCAAAGACCTCCAAAGCCTTGAACATCGGTGAAAAGTGGCGGACCTATCACTTATTATCGATACTACTACGGAAGGTGTTCGAACGAGCTAGCACTTCTGATTTCGCCCAAAGTTGCACCAAACAGAAACACTCGTCAGGCACAAACAGCTCTACAATATACAGTTCAGTTATGAATGCCTAGAACATCACTGTTTCGAGACTCATTTTTCTGGAGGGCCGCCTCGCTCTAGAATGCACTTCAAAGTCACATCTTCCCCGAAAACTACAACCTCCAGCGTTTCAAAACCAATGTCCAACGACACCTCCACAAACACCCTGCTCGTTAAGTAATGTAGGACTTTCCTTTTGTGTGTGTGCCATATATGCCGACCATAAAAAAAAACTAATAAATGAATCAACAGTCATAACAGGTGGATTCCAGGATTCTGAACTTTGTTTCATTTGGAAAAATCAAAGAGTACTCAAAAAGAAGCTAATACCAGATTATTACCTTGGGGTGATATGAATAAAAACTGAGTTTAAACTCGGAGTATATACTCGTGAGCATGAGTATGAAGTCTGAGCTTATACTCCATTCCGTAAGAATAAAAAAGATTTCGGTTTGATAAGTACATACACCTAGTACATAGAGTAGATACTCAACATTTTATTTTGCTTGCCACCGCTCTTTTGCCGCTTTTTCTTCCTCACAATCCAATGTCCACAGATACAGGTAAATTTATCACCTTTCCCTATCAAATAGCATTGAAATTTGATAAATTTTACCTGTACCTGTGGACATCGGATTGTGAATGGATCATATTATATTCGCAGGACTGCGGGGAAATTTGATCCACCGTTCACTTTGCTGAATTATCTTATCAGCTACTTCCGATACAACTTAAGACATCGAAGTTTGGTGAACACCAACATCCTCGTCTACTCCTGCCTGAAAGCCCGCGTCACCCACGTATCTTAAAAATATTTCAAACTTGTCTTTGTTGCATAAAATTGATTTGATAACCACTCCACATTTTCTTTACTAAACCGGTACAACGTTTTAAAGTCCCGATCACACGTATTTTTTCTAGCTTTGTGAAATTTTTTTAAACGCAGGTTAAAATTGAAGAACTCTGCCATAGCTCTGCCTTCTACCGAGGAAAAATCGGTACTGAAATAACTTGAAGCAGAAAGTTAAGTCAACTGCATAGTAGACTCTAAAACTATGGAGTAGATTCTCCTGCCGAAGAGCATAAACAATTTTTTATTCATACCAAAAGTGAGAATCTACTCATACCAAATTATACATAGGAGTACCTACTCAAGCGAAATATCTGCTCGTAGTTTTTATCAAAGTTTTTATTCATACCACGTGGAGTATTTACTCCAAAATTTGAAGTAGAAACTAAATGCTCATTTTTATTCATACCACCTTATGTGCTAACAGAACTAAAATCAGTTAACACAATTCTGGTAAAATCTGTCGGATGTCCTAATACCTATTGCTTATTTATGTCTACTGCACAATACCAGCAACTCCCCAAAGTCTATTTATACAGTTAGGACATGGTAGAACTACATATTTTTTAATCAATACATGATATCTAGGTATTTGTAGTAGGAAATTTGGAAAAAGAAATTTGCAAGGATTAAAATGTTGGAGTCATTGCGAATATCCAAACTGTCGTAAGTTTGCGTGTTTGCCCTCCCAAACCCGACGTGATTTTGCATGATGATTTGGAAGATTTTTTTTTTATACATAGGGTTTATAAAAAATACCCTATGCATTTTTCTGCTAATTATTGGGAAATTTTACACAACGAACCCTTGTTTTTTTGTGGTTAATTACAACACGTGTCCAATTTCCAAACCCAAGTTGATGAGAATAATCAGTGAAAAGCAAATATTTATGCCATTAATATTTAAAACCAAAGTTACAGATTTTATTAATTTTAATTTGCTCAAAAATATCATGAAAATGCACCCAGGCTCAAAAAACAAGCAATCGAAACTAGTCGAAAGACGCGCGCTGCGCAGCTACCCGGAGTAGTGGACAGCCGGTAAAACTCTCAACTTTAAGTGACGATATCTTGAAAACTATGAGTCGCGGAGTATCGAGGTTTTAATCAAAAACTTCCTTGATATTTTAGCTTTGTTTCATTCGCTGATAGTATGACAGAAATCCTTAAAACAAAAAAGTTTCTCGCTTACTGAAAAAAGTATTGCATAAAAAGTGTAGTTAAAGTTTCACCTAGTTTAACGAATAAAGCGAGTTTTTCAGAAAAACAAAGTTATCTTAGTGATTTTCGTTAACATAATCTCTTCAGAATAAAAAAAAATAATGAAATTATCTCAATTAGTTCTGGAGATATCGCGAGGTATGTGTAAAAAAGAATGAAAACTGAATTTTGACAAAGTTATGACATTTTTCGATATAAAAATTATTGGACCTAGTGAAAAATATTGTAATTAGCTTGTACATTTTTTTCATCTAAGTAGAAATAAAAATAAAAATGAAATTACAAAGATGGAAACACAACGACAACGTGCTGCAATTGGCAACACGGTCTAGTTTTTCGTACTCAGGGGTCAAATGGAATCGCGCGACAGAAAGCCTGGATCCATCGAAGGGGCCCGATTTTTCACATGCAGTTCGCCTTCTAGTCTACGTATATTATTCTATGATATTACTTACCTGTTTCTTTATCTCCATCAGAATGACCATTGGTTTTGTTGTCGTCATTATTTTTGTTATCTATAAGAAAATAATTAATTAAATGCTATTATCATGGGAATAAGGACCAAAACAAATTATTTCTTTGTAAATGTAAATGTAAAGGTGTTTCCAGTGGCGGATACAATGAGGGGGCAAGGGGGGCAATTGCCGCCTCCTTTTTAAAATAAAATAATAAAATTTAAAAAAAAAAGAAAACAAAATGATATTTTAGGAATGTTTAGAAAGTTAGAAACCTATTTAAAAAAATCACACTTTTGTCTTTGTCCCAAGAACTTTAACCTCAAACAGTATATCGTTAGTGGTTCAGTTGATGTATTGTTTCTTGTTTCAATAAATAAATATTCATATAAAATCAATAAGATTATTTATTTACTCAAAAATTATCAGGAAATTAGAAAAACGCCGAAACACGTCGATTTTGTTTGCAAGGAGGACACTTTTTGGCTATTTCAAAATTTTCCTAGATTGCACCTCCTTACCGGGGTGAGTTGCACCCTCAAAAGTTGAATAGGGAAACTGGGTCGAGTGGTACCTAGTTTGAGAGGTATTTGAGATGACTTTACAGATCTGTATTTTTTTTTCAAAATCTGACTTCTAGTTTTCACGATATTCGCCTCGGAAGTTGCCATGGGGCGAAAAGAGACCGTGTTTTTGGTGAAAAAATGATAAGTGAGTCATTTTTGAAAGGTTGTTCAAAAGGTTCAAACTAACAAAGAAAAAAACAAAATATACCTGTTTCAGGAATTTCAATTTTCTCTTGTAGAAACGTACAGGGTGAGCCAATTTGGACACTTTCTTATGGAAACACCATTTATTTTTAGAGATAGAAAAAAATGAACCCCCCACTCTGAGGCTCAAATTTCATGAAATTTTGATTGGTGCAAACCGCATTTTGATATCTTCAACCGTTTAGCGGCTAGAGGGCGATTCTCGATTTTGAGCAATATTGTAAACCCTTCATAACTTTTTTGTTTATGAAAATAATTGATTTCCGTAAAAACTTTCTGGAAGCACTTTTTCAAGCAGAATGCAGTGATGGGGGCTAGAACACAGTCCCCTGAAAACGGACAATTTTTCTATGTTCAAATTTGCATTGGAGCAATTATTAGAACATAATGAAGAGAAAAAAATATGGATGAGTTCATTTTTTTGATAAACAATATATTATTCAAATATACAGGGTGTCCTTAAAAGATACCGACAAACTTTAAAGGATAGTAAGGGACATCAAAACAAAAAACAAGCATTTTTGTTTATATAAACATATGTCCGCAAATGAGCCATTAGGGCTGTAGAGCAAAGAAATTGTTTGGTACTTTTATTCTTCGCAATAATTAAATCACTGTTTACTTATTAATTTTGCTTATTTATTAACAAATAAATTATGGTTTACAATAATTGTTCAAAATGTTGACCATTTACTTCAATGCAAAGATTGCACCGTTAGGTCATTATTAGACAACTACTAAGTTAAATAAGGAAACTAATCACAAATTAGGTAGGAATTTTCAAAATGTCAGTAAAAAACCAGTAAAAAATCAATAAAATCAGTGAAAAACCTCAAAAACCCCTTTCCATAAACATTTAATATTGTAAATATTTACCAAGGTGGTATGCTGATTTTGCCATAAAATAGAAATCTATTAAAGTAAACAAAATAAATGAACAAAATAATAATAATTGTAAAAAATCACTAGTCACTAATGCCTTATATCCTCTCGCTTCTCAACCTTTGCCACAGATCAATAAATAATATCTATTCTTATCAGCTTAATATCGCTATACCTTTCAAAGATGCACAATCAACGAAGAAAAAAATTAAATTAAAAAAATCATAACTTGATAAATATTCAAGGATCCATATTTTTTTTCTCGCTAACCATCTTGAAATTGCTTTGTTTATCAGTAATAATCAAAATCATATTGAAAATCAAAGGGACCTAAAGTGATCTATCACCAAAATCCTTTTCTAACACATTGCTTCTTATGAGAAAAACCGAAATAATTTTTTTTCTCGAAAACGGTTAAAGATAAACCTATCGTATTTTATATCAATAAAATCATACCTTTTCAATGAGCTACTAATATAAAGGGTGTCCTATTGAAAAAAATCAGTCTTTGGTCAATATCTCAAAATCGGCGCCAAATAGAAAAAAACTGAGAACGTCACTGAATTCTGCTTAAGAAAATGCTTCCAGAAAGTTTTTACGGAAATCAATTATTTCCATTAACAAAAAAGTTATGAAGGTTTTACAATATTGCTCAAAATCGAGAATCGCCCTCTAGCGGCTAAACGGTTGAAGATATCAAAATGCGATTTACACCAATCAAAATTTCATGAAATTTGAGCCTCAGAGTGGAGGGTTCATTTTTCTCTATATCTAAAAAGAAAGGGTGTTTCCATGAGAAAGTGTCCACCCTGTACAAAAAACACGTTCTCTTTTCGCCCCATGGCAACTTCGGAGGCGAATATTTTGAAAAGTAGTTGTCAGATTTGAAAATAAATTACAGATCTGTAAAGTCATCTCAAATACCTCTCAAACAAGGTACTACTCGACCTCATTTTTCCTATTCAAATTTTGAGGCTGCAACTCACCCTGGTAAAGGGGTACAATCTAGAAAAATTTTGAAATAGCCAAAAAGTGTCCCCCTTGCAAACAAAATCGACGTGTTTCGGCGTTTTTTTAATTTCCTGACAATTTTCAAGAAAATCCAGGTGGATCCTTTTTAATTTTCCACCCTGTATTGACATCTGTATGAGTTTGGCAACATAGCGTGATATGTGTTTTCATTTGAGAGTCTTCAAAATTGTAATAATCTAATTGATAAAAGTCTATATTTTTTTCAAAATTGTGATACATTGCAGTTATAACATCGGTACTGTGTAGTGGAATGTTTGTTTCCAGTGAAAAAACTAGGATTACCTATAAAATCGAGTAAATATGCCGTTATCAGGGGACTCCATCCCGAAATAGTTTTCTCTACGTCGGCCAGTTCGCAGTGGTCGCGACAAAGGAGCGAGCGAACGGTGTTGCCGCGCGTCAAAATGTCGGATGACGAGGTACCACAATGCTCCGTTTGCGAGGACAATTTCGTAATCAACAACAAAACGATAAATTGCGGTTTTTGTAGGAATCGTTTTCACAATATGTGCATAAAAATTAAGGATAATTTTTCAAAAAGTGTGAGTGATGCATCGGATGTATTTTGGTTTTGCAGTCAGTGCATTGAGATGGTCAAACAAAATCTGAGGTTGATTGATGATATTAGTACCATAAAAAAAAGTGCGGAAGTGGCCGAGAGGCGGTCAGAGGAATGTCTTAAGGCCATAGAAGAAATGAAAAAGCAATTTTCAAAAAATAATGAAATAAACTCACATATATCAGAATCACCTTCTAACAGGAATGGAGTGATGTCATATAGGGATGCAGTAGCAGTAAAAAGAAAGGAAGTTATTATAGTAAAACCAAAAGAGAAGAAAACACATCAAGAAGTTAAAAAAGATTTAGTTAATAAAGTGGATCCAATAAAAATGAAAATGAATGTAAACTTTGGAAAAAACCTGAGCAACGGTGGTGTAATAATCGAATGCTCAGAGCATGAGTCCCCCGAAAACATAAGAAAAGAAATAGAGAAAAATATTGGAGGAGAGTACGAAGTCAAGCTACCTAAAAA
Source organism: Ceutorhynchus assimilis (assembly GCA_917834065.1). Lineage (NCBI taxonomy): Eukaryota > Metazoa > Arthropoda > Insecta > Coleoptera > Curculionidae > Ceutorhynchus > Ceutorhynchus assimilis. The sequence goes on from OU892286.1 coordinate 4,791,514, forward strand.
AACATACCCTAAAATGAAGATTATAAATATTCCTACTGGCATTAATAAAGAGGGTAATTTGATAAGAGAAAAACTTATAATGCAGAACAACATTGATATAGATAGAGATAATTTCCACTTGGATGTGTTCTACCTCACCCAAGAGCATAAAGGATACTACAATGCTTTGATTGAGACTGATATGATAACTTTTGAAAGGTTGAAACAGAGAGAGAAAGTATTCATTAGTCTGCATGCATGTCGTGTGTTTGAATTTTTGAATATTGCAAAGTGCTATAAGTGCCAGGGATTTAATCACTTCTCGAGAGAATGTGAAGAAAAAAATCAGAGCTGTCCAAAATGTTCCAAAAACCACAGTGAGGCTGAATGTAATGAAAATAATGAAAGCTGTATAAATTGTTTACGAGCCAACAAGAAGTATGGTACAAGTTTAAATACAAATCATACAGTATGGGATAGGGCATGTCCATGTCTTCAACGAGCGGAGGAGCAAACGAAAAGTAAGCTAAACTACAACAAATAGCAACTACGGATGTTTTGTTTGAATGTACAGAGCTTCACAGCACACATTGAAGAAATAAGTGAACTGATTAGTCAAGCAAACATAGAAGTATTTCTGGCAACTGAAGCCAGAGTGACTTCAGACATAGAGGACCAAGAGATTTTTATTAATGGTTATAACATTGTACGATGTGGCTCAGAAAATAGGTTCACTGGGGGAGTTTTGTGTTTTATTAAAGAGCACTTGCCATTTCAAGTACTGACTGTGGTAAAAATTGCTAAGTTATTCTGGTTAACCTGTACATAGTGGGAGATTTTAATATAGATATGAATGAAGACAGACCTTCTTTTTATAGTAATAAATTGTTGAACATGATGAAGTCCTTTGGTCTAGTTCAAAAAGTCATTGACTTTACAAGAATAGATGGTGTTCACAAAACAATTGTTGACCTATTATTTACAAATAATGAGAAGGCAGAAGTTGAAATTATTAGAAACCCAAAAATAACTGATCACGATATTATTTGCTGTACCAATGCTCATGAAAATAAAGAAAAAACAAAAAATAAAAACAGAAACTCTAATAAGGACGCTGAAAATATAATAATTAGAAGTATTAAGAACATCGATAAAGACCAACTAGAGAGGCATTTATTGGAAAAAGCTTGGTTACAAGATGGCTCCGTAAACGTGTTACTGGAAAATTTTAACAAAAATATTTTGGAAGTATTGGATACTGTAGCGCCAATCCAGATCCTAAAAAATTCTCCTTTGAAGAATAAATGGTTTGATCAAGAAATAAAACTTTCAATGAAAACACGCGACACCTTTTATAATAGAGCTAGATTGCAAAACAGTGAAGAAAACTGGAAAAAATACCGAGAAAGCCGTAACTCAGTGATTGCACTAATAAGAAAAAAGAAGCAAAAATACTATGAAAGCATCATCGATCAGAATAGAGGAGACAGTAAGAAGATGTGGAAAGGGATAAAAGAAGTAATGGGGAAAAATAAGAAAAGCCAAATAAAGGAAGTATATTTTAATGGTGAAAAGATAATAAACAAGCAGGATATTGCTGAAAATTTCAACAGATTTTTGTATACAGAGTATTCAAAACATAGTCAATGAATCAAATGGGCATGAAATAACCCCAGAATCGAGCCCAGAATATAAAAAAATTGGGAAAATGGAAGTGGAGAACAAACTCAAGGCTTTTTCTTTAATATCTGAAATGGAGACTATGAATATCATTAACAGCCTGAGTAAGGAAAATTCAGTAGATGAGATCACAAAAACCGTCTTAAAATTGGGACAGAGTGTCATTTCTAAAGAACTACAAAAAATTATAAATAGGTCTATAACGACATGTGAAGTACCTGACGCCTGGAAAGTATCGATAGTGTCTCCAATACAGAAAGTTGCTAATACAAAAAAATGTGAGGAATTCCGCCCAATAAACATGCTTCCTTTGTGTGAAAAGGTGCTCGAGTTATTCATTAAACAACAACTGCTGACCCACATAAATACCAATAATATCCTAATTGAAAACCAGTCTGGCTTCCGCGAAAAACATTCGTGTGAAACAGCCATTCAATTGGTAGTGACTAAATGGAAAGAAGCATTGGATTCAAACAAAATGGTTTTGACTGTTTTCATTGACTTTAAAAGAGTATTCGAAACTATTGATAGGTCAATATTAATCAAGAAATTAGAAAGGTACGGTATAGTTGATAAGGCCAGTAAATGGTTTACTAGTTATTTATCTAATAGGTGTCAAAAGGTCAAAATTGGTAATTCATTGTCAGAAACAGAAAGAGTAGTATTTGGTGTCCCTCAGGGTACGGTGCTAGGTTGTTTGTTGTTTATTGTTTATGTTAATGATATTTCTGAATGTGTTGATGAAGATATAATGATTAATTTGTTTGCTGATGATACAGCCATTTCTGTGATAGGGGAATCAATTGAATTAGTTGTAAAGAAAATGCAGGATGCTTTAAATAAACTAGAAAGATGGATGGTAAATAATAAATTATTTGTAAATATTAAAAAAACAAAGGGCATGTTGTTTACAACAAAATATAATGTGATAAATCCTGAATTGAAAATGTTCAACGAAAATATAGATTTTGTAAATGAATGTAAATATTTAGGTTTAATTATTGACAAACATTTAAAGTTTAGTAAACATGTTGAATACATATCAGATAAGGTCAGCAAGCGAATAAATTTCTTTAGTAGAATTTGTAAGAATCTATCATATATGTCAAGAATACATGTATATAAAACTCTTATAGCGCCTCTCTTCGAGTATTGCCCAACGATCTTACTGTATAGTAACGATTGTGATAAGCAAAAGCTTCAAGTTCAACAGAATAGAGCTATGAGGGCAATATTGCAAGTGAATAGGTATGCCAGTGTAAGGAGTATGTTGGAATGTCTCTGTTTTATGAGTGTAAATCAAAGATTAGTTTTCAATAATTTATTATTTATTTATAAAATTGTAAACAGATTGTTACCTGATTACATGGTAAGTAGAATTATATTTGTCAATGATGTACATCTGTACAATACCAGAACATCGCGTAATATATTCATTCCAACTGCAAAAAAGGCATTAACTCAGAAATCATTGTTTTACAGGGGTCTTACTATGTACAATGGATTACCATTACATATAAAAGAAATGAAACGTTTGAATGAATTTAAAAGAAATTTAAGTATTTTTGTTAAGCAAAATTATAGCTAAATTCGGAATTTTGTTAAAGTATAAGTTAGGCTAAGAAATGGGAAATTGTGATAATTTATTAATTTATATATAATGATTTATTGTTGTTAATTGTATAGCACTGATGCTAAATAAACGAAGTTATTATTATCTTACCTACAGCCTTTACCTTTACAGGTAGATGAGAGGTGTAAATACAAAAGTTGTAAAGTATTGGCTAAATTTTTAAAATCCATGGTCAGAAACAAGAATTCAATGACAGAAATGTGAAATATTGCATGCTTTCAGCTTTTTTCAAATGGGATGCGCTATATTTGGTTCTATATTCTTGAAGAACACAATTTTCCAATTCCAAAACCCAGTGGCGGCTCGTCGTATAAAGCAACTGAGGCCGGGTCTCACATGTAAAAATTACAATAATGATGTAAAGTTTTGAAATAATATTTATTAAATATTTAACGTTTTTCAACTATTTTCAACCATTGAAAGTATAAAAACATCAAATTTTCAACGAAGTTTAATACTATCTCTTGAATTTAGCGCGCGATTCTGCCTATTTATCCTTATAGGCGCTCAAATCGTTGCCGGACAACGTAAAAATAAAATAGCAATCCCAAAAATGTTTGCCTCATGTGCGTCACAGAACGCCGATGCGATGCCATGCCACTCCCCACCACAACCCTTGTACTGTAGGCGAGACGATAGCGAAATTTTGTACTTATTGAGGCGCACAATTTTGGGCTTACTAACGGAAAAACCGTGCATCTCTTGCTGTTGCGACAAGTAGCAAATGTCAGTGCGTGATTTAATTCGCGCGTACCTTTTATTTTTGTCTGTTGCGGGTTAAAATACTGTTAATAATAATTGATATTGTTGCCCGTATTGTTGTATTGCTGAATGGAGGTGCCAATTACAATTTAATTATAATTTATAATTAGGTATTCTAGGAGTGTAAAATGAATCCCTCTCACAATATTGTTTTGTCTTTGCTAGAAACTTCCTTCTCTCAACGACCTGAAAGTGTGTTTTTTTAATGAATTTTTGGATCAATAGGCGTGGCACTCAAAAATTTGTTTAGGGTTAGCTCAGAAATACGGTGGGCTTTGGGCCTCACCAGTTTGGATTGTCACGAGCCGCCACTGCCAAAACCATAAAGTTTATCTATATTTGGTTCTAAAAATTTCAAAAATACTGTCGCGACTTTGGATCGCCGGACAGAAATCTTGGGTTTGTCGTCCGTTTCGTTTATTCCAAAAAAATCAAAGTCCAATAAACACAGCAATAATTTATTCCACTTAACAAAACACTCTGACACTAATTACTTTATTAACAAACTCAACAATTAAACTCTTTACAATCACTATTTAAATCGTATCACAGTCGAACTGAAACTTAACTTACAAACCAATGCTGGCCTTCTTATATATCCAAATCAAATCAAAATATGCTTTATTGTCATAAAAAATTTTAAATTCTTGTTGACAAAGCCAATAATAGTATATTGTTGTATTAGGAGTAGAAGCTTAACTTTTTTGTGCTGAAGCAGTAGGTTTGCAAGCCGAACGTAGTGAGGCTTGCAATACTGCTGAAGCACAAAAAAGTGCTTCTACTCCGTATGCAACACGCTATTTTTTCTCCAAACGAATGAGGTAAGCTCGGGGGCAACTGGATGGTTAAGCGGCAGTAAAAGTACGAGCGGCACTAAAAGTACTTTTGCTGCCGCTCCAGCGGCACTAAAAGTACTTCTACTGCCGCTGCGGTTGCCTAGCAGCATAGAAATTAAATTTCTACCACCTCGACAGGTGTTAACCCGTTGAATTTGCCTACCAGCATAGAAGTTAAACTTCTAACATAAAAAATAAAAATAAAAAAATAAAATAATCTTTATTGCATGTAAAAATTACCATACAAAGGTGGAAAGTACCGCCAGGCGTATTTTAATAACCACCCTTTGCTATAATAATAAAATCTTAAACACTTAAAATTAGAAGTTAAAATTAACAACAGAGATAAACATTAGTTACAATAAATAAAAATAATAATAAAAACAATATCACAAAAAAAAAAGGTCCAGCATCACAAAGCAATTAGCAGTAGGCACCAATTTAAAATTAAAGACTGAGTGATCTATCCGACACAAAGCGTTTTAAATTATTTTTGAAAGAATAAACACTTAGACCCTTGAAATTATGAGGAAGGGAGTTGTAAATCTGGGCAGACAGATATGTGAAACAAGATTTAAACAGGTGACAGGTGCTGACAAAGTGACGTTTTTTTGACGTTTGGAGAAAAAATAAATAAAATATAAAACAATATGGTCATTGGAATTACACATGCAGTATTGAACATAAACTTAAACTAACATAATGCCTAACATGCCGTCAAACGAATCGACAAGTTAAAAATAGCAAAAAAAAAAACAAATATATATATATATATATATATATATATATATATATATATATATATATATATATATATATATATATATATATATATATATATATATATATATATATATATATATATATATATATATATATATATATATATATATATATATATATATATATATATATATATATATATATATAAAAACAAAATTTGAATTAGTAGCACATACACAAGTCAAGCACATACACAAATTAAACTTAAGATTAAGACTAAAACCTAGGTAGACTTTTTGATGAAAAGCTCTGCTGAAATGAACGTTAAAACTGGTCATCCAGATACTCTGATACACTATAATAGAGCCGCTCCAATTGGCGATTATAACTGCCGATGAGGGCGCTGCGGAACGTAAACAAATATGGAGGAAAGCGCGTATAAAATTGCGGCTCCTTCTACGTGCCTGCATGCGGACCACGCCGCAGTTGTTATTTTGCTCCCATTCTGTGTGAAGGGCCACTATTATTTACCAGCTTTTTGCGTATTGAGATTAATTTTTGCAAGTTCCCAAACTATTTTCATTTGAAAACTGTCGATTAGTGTCCTTTAATTTGTGTGAAATCAGTGTAGTGATTCTTCCACCAACATGAATCAGGAAGTGTTTGTAACCTTATCGTCTGTGTTTTCTTATCTTCAATCGACTGCAGATAGCAGATGCATTGTAGAAGGTGAAGCTTTGATGAATGCCAAACATGTAATTTTGATTGGTACGACAGGTGAAACAGAGAGTTATGTGGAGATACTTGCACTTTGTCTTCACACAAGTGCCATCAAGAGTAGCCCCCATGAAATCAAAGGAAAACTGGTCAAAGACGACGACAAAATAAACATTGCTAAGTTTATATGCAGCTGCAAAGCAGGTTTATCTGGGACTTGCAAGCATATTGCTGCAGTTCTTTTACAATGTACAAGGTAAATTGAATACATAATACAGGGTGTCCGAAAATAGCTTGAAAGCCTTCAACTACATTGTAGGGCATCCTTTTAGAGCCCCCATAAAAATAATTTGAAAAATCCTTCTTGATCATTATTTGTATTATAAAGTAGTAAATGTGGAGATTCAACTTCCTTATTTTTAATTTTTTTTTCAAATTGCAGTACTTATTTGCTACAAAAAAATAGCTATCTTTTTTTTGATTTAAAATATAATGATTTATGGAAGTTTGTTATTACCTTAATTTAATTGCAAAATCTCTAAAAATTGACCTGAAAACATTTTTCAGTGCAAACATTTACAGTATCTAATTCCCAAGGTAATTACATATTCAACAACCTAATTCTGTGACAAATTGCTCCCTGTAGGTAAACGGATTACGGAGTACCTGCTATGTCTTACCTGTTGCAAGTAGGTACATGATTACTGAAATAGAGGTCTCTAAGTTACCACAAGGTAGTATTTTGAATGTTGCCAAATTTAGTAAACATTGAAATGCTAATAATTTTCTCAAGAATGCCACCAGATTTTTTAAATTATTTTTCTGGGGTACCTTGAAGGGACCTCTACCACATAGTGACAAGATTTTGGGCTATTTTGCGGACTACCATTTATTTTTTAAATTTTAATGAATTTGTTTAATAAAACTAATATCATAAAACTATATTCAGCTCTATAATCTTCTCTATTTTTTTAGGTCCAGTATTTCTTCATTTGAAAAACTCTCCAGTACAGATATGAAGTGTTACTGGAACAATAAGAAAAGAGTAGTCGAAGAAGATTATGAGGCTAAACCAATCCTAGAAACTGCTTGCTTTGAGTCCAAAGTCAAGAGGAAACCTCCATTAACTCCAGAACAAGAATTGGAATGTTTTACTGTTTTGACCTCAACTTGTCTAGGATCAAGTTTGTCTCTTCATTTATAAGTACTTATGAGACTGTGACATTCTATTTTCAATAATTATTTTTGAAAATATAAGATGAATACATAATACATCATGCATTTTAGTTTTTAGAAAGGGTCGTGTTCCAAGTACCAAATCAAGGGAAGAAATCAAAGAAATTTCCTCATCTTTTGAAAGCATTTTAGCAAATGCTTCAAACAATGAGTTTCTGGCCAGCATCAATATCGATCTAACATCCTACCAGCTAAAACCATGTTGTGAAGGTGTATTGAAGAATGTTTCAAATATCGAAAGTTTAAAGAATGCTTTAACATGTGATCAAAAGTCAGAAATTTGGAATCAAGAAAGAATGTTCCGCATTACAGGTAAGATTGATATTGGAAATCGATTAGTTTGTAATTTAATCCCCCTGGGATTAAATATGAACAAATATCCCAAAGGGACAAAAAGTGACATTTCATAAGAGAGTGAAATTGTCACTTTAGTCCCGGAAGTACAAAAACTATATTTTTTTGAGATGCTGTGTAAATAGGAAAATTTTCTTAGGTTCTAGATGTTATTCTCTTTATACATTTTCAAAAGAAAATTGGGACACCAAAGCGAATAATTACTTTTGGCCAAAAAAGTTTACAAATAAGTACATAGAACATGGCGTAAAATATGAAAAAGAGGCTTTGGATATGTACAGGAAAAATACTGGCTATGATGTTGCTGAGATGGGCTTTCTAATCTGTGAACAATATCCATGGTTGGCTTATTCACCAGATGGTGTTGTGATGACTGATGGATTACCTACAAAATTAGTAGAGATCAAATGCCCTTATGATGGTAAGAGCTTTTTTTAAACAATAAGTATTTGTAGTACCTAGGTATTATGTCACTGATCAATTTAAAAATGATTTTTATTTTTAGGTTTGGAAAATGATGCCATAAATTTCGCACATTCTTGTTCCTATTTGGCAATTAGCGAAGAAGAAGGCATAAAATTGAAAAAGAAACATGCCTATTATGGCCAAGTTCAGTTAGGTATGGCAATACTGAACCTGACTACCTGTGATTTGATCCTTTACTCCACCAAATCAAAAACATATTTAAATATATCTGTACCCTTCGATGAAGATTTCACTAAAAATATGATCTGCAATGTGACTGACAAATATTTTAGGTTTATGTTACATTTTATTTGTAAAAAGCGTGGAACTGAAAGTTCTTAATTTTTTTTTGTAAATAAATTTGTTTGCCGTTCATTATATTATAAGTTCCAAATATCAGTTGTTGCTTTCTTTCAATAGTAAAATAACGAATGCAATGGAAATTATCGCTAGTTTTTTGGGAAATTTGCCCGAATGCATTTTTAGTTGAAAAAGAGCACGAATACAGGTTAAAAACGCATGAGTACAAATTTGTCAAAAAATTATGGATATATTTCCATTGCACAAGTTGTATTTTATGGAGAATTTCATGATTGAATAATAAAATGATAATTTTATTTTGGAACACCCGTTAGCATGCAATTATCGGGACCAAAAACTTAAAACATGTCAATTCATTGTATATTATCTCTGATTGTAAATGAAATTCTCTATAAAATAGGACAGGAACTTTAGCCTCCATATCTACAGCATTTTTAAAAAATAAATAATTAATGGCCATTTCCACCAAGTATTTTAGGGAAGCCCTAACAATAGGTATGCCTTAAACTGACATTTCTCCATGTAAAAATGTCATTTTAGGGAATACTTATCGTTAGGGCTCCCCTGGAATGGTTGGTGGAAACGGCCATAAGTCCTGGAAAAGATAAAAACTGGGTCTTTGAATAAAACAAAAAAATTATCAAGAAATTATTTATTCAGGAAAATCCAATTGAAGTTCTCTTCTGTTTATGTAGTGATAGCTAGAAGTAGACAATGAATGTTTCCTAAAATTTATTATCAGCAAGCAAAGGATTTTGCAAATTAACCATTCCACAAATAATTATAATAATATCATCCACCAAAGGTATTAAACTATTCGCCAATGGCACATTGAATATATTATATATATAAAATCAGAATTTATTTAGAAAAATGTTCTGTTTTATTCAGCTTCTGATAAAAAGCATAAATTCTCGGGTCCTGCTCGTTTTTGCTCATTTATTCTCGTTAATTCTCGATCCTGCTCGGAGAACGTTCTCCTAAAATACTTGCTCGAGCATTTTACATCACTATAGGCAATATGAAACTGAGGCTCTACAAGCTATTTTCTCTACAGGACATATTTTATCAATATTATTTGCTATGTTCGTGATGAAATTTTTGTAGACAAAATGTTAATGTCTTGGTAGGACCTAAAATGTACAATAATTTGCCTGTAAGTATAAGATCAAAACATTACCACTTAGTAAAAAAAAACAGTTAATGAATGGTTAATTGAAAGTAATTTTAATAAAAAACTATCTAATATAATATTATTATAACATAGATTTTTATTTAATTAAATATAGCTAATTATAAAAATTGTTACTTACCTCAAAAGACTAATTATTAATAAGTTAGAAAAGCACACTCACAGTATTTAAAATAACATTGTGTGCTATTAATTGCAATAGTGAGGAATTTTTTAACCTTAGTTAAATTATCATAGAATACTGGTAAGTCTATTAAAATTGTTACTTTTATTCTATTGTTCCTTTGTAGCTACTACATATTGCCAATAAATAAATAATAATCTTGAATAAATAATAATAAATAAATGTGACAAGTTATTCAAGTACAAACGAGTAGATTGTAAAAAAAAATCATATCCTATCCTACTACTGATTTTGTGAACCATTCTATCTGTACAATTGAAAGCTGCAGGTAAAATTTGAGGTATTTTTGATAGTGTTTTTAAAATTTTTAGAACCAAATACGTTGGAAACGACTCAACCAAATATAGACAAACTATGTATATAGTTTTGCAATCAGGAAATTTTCCAGGGCTTTGGCGGCACCGGCGATGCAATCTTTGCCAAGTGATGTTCCGATCGAATGCGAATCGAATCCTGCTCCGGCCGCAGCCCGACGTGCTCCGATCAACAGCCAGAAGGATGTCAAACTCAAATCAGCTGCTGCTGAAATTGTGAGGTTGGGACCGTCCCAATCCTCCAAAAATAACAACAAAAACATTAACGATGATATTGCAAGAAATCAAAGCTCTAATATTTTGGCCGCAACTACCCAAAATATTAATACAAATATGGTCCGCTCCGCAGTAATGCAGGCACAGCAAGCCAATATTATGAACGAGCTTCAAGGACTTGACCAAGATAACCAGGATGACGGATGGAAAATAGCTAGAGCTAGGAACCATAGGACTCATAGGAGTAGGAGGTTTGTGGTAGGAAATGGGGATGCAACATCATTGGCGACAGTACCGAAGGTTGCTGTGCTACATGTATCAAGGCTAAGCCCTGTCACCCGGCCAGAAGACCTAAGGCGCATATTAATCGATGAATTTCCTGAGGTGTTGTGCGAGGTGCACCAGTCAAAGCACCCACACTTATATACATCCATGAAGGTAACAATTAATCAGAATAATTTTAGGAAAGCTTGGCGCAGGGATGTGTGGCCCAATGGAGCGTTAGTTTCACGTTTTTTTACAGAAAAAGAGGATACCTTCTGAGGCCCAGAAGGATCCTGCCCAGATACACCATTAATAATTGGCCGCAATAAAATAAAAGATGGAATTGGCATAGTGCACATTAACCCTTGGTTTATAATAACCCTTTTGAGGTAATAGCCATCTCTGAAACTTGGTTAAAAAATGATATACAGTCTGATTCTTATAAAATTAATAATTACTCAATATTTCGTAAAGATAGAGGAAAAAGAGGTGGAGGTGTTTTGCTGTATATACACAATAAGTTAAAACCCAATCTTATAAATACTAGCATTTTTGATAATAATATTGACCATTTGTTTGTTAATTTTAAATGTAACTGTTTATCTATTGTAGTGGGTGTTATATATCGCCCTCCCAATGTTTCCGTTTTTGAATTACAATTTTTATATGAATTGCTACCTGATCTGATACAGGGTTGTGATATTTTTATATGTACTGGAGACTTCAATATTAATTGGCTGGCTAAGAATACTAGGGAATACAATTATCTGCATGATATTTTAGTATCGTTCAATCTCACCCAAATAATAACTAATCCTACACGTTTAACACCTAGCTCAGAGTCATTAATTGATTTAATATTAACAAACTATCCGGAGCTAATTTTTGAATCAGGTATAGTGCCTAGTGATCCTATCAAATCAGATCATGAAGCAATTTTCTGTAGAATTAACTGTGATAAAATTGAACCCATCAATCATTTTATACAATATAGGGATTTTAGAAATGTTGATAGTGATGAACTCAATGCTAGCCTGGCGCAGATTGACTGGCATGATATATACAAGAGTAATGATATAAATATCAAAGTTGATGTTTTCAACAATAATTTGTTAGCTGTTCTTGATCAGCAATGTCCTATTAAAATTAAAAAAGTTGGTAAACAGAAACCACTTTGGCTTACTGCAACTATTAAAAAGATTATCAGTCTTAAACAGTCTGCTTATTATAGATTTTTGAAGTTGAAGACTCCTGGTAGCAAACAGTATTATCTTGATTTGAAAAATTATTGTAGCACCGCAATTAAAGCTGAGAAGGCTGCCTATTACAATTTTGAATTAAACAATTACTCAGGTGAATCGAATAAAACTAAACATTTCTGGCAAAAAATGAGAAACTGGAATATCATAAAAACAAATATAAAAGATATTCCGGATGACCTGAAAGATCCTGATGTCATTAACGATTCTTTATTAGCAAATATTCCCCATCTCAGGGCTGATATTACTGATCTAAACTTAAACATTATTTAATCAATTTCAACTTAAAAGTGTAGATGAGGCTGACGTTCTAGAATGTATTGCTGAAATTAAAAGTAAAGCCACTGGGGTGGACGGAATCTCTGTAAGTATGTTAAAACTGTGCCTGCCATTCTGCTTGCATCCCTTAATTAATAAGGTTAAGTGGGGTAAGTGGGTTTCTGGGGTAAGTGAGTATATGAGCTATAAAAATTTCAAAAAGTAACTTTCGATATCCGCAACTTCACAGAATTTATTGCAGGTGTATTCGTATTAATTTTAAAACACCCTTCAATTTATCTCACATACAAACTTTGGTCTAAAATTTAAAAAAATTCATATCTTCGTTATTCGTAATTTTAGCGCGGCGATAATTACATTCCCATAACTGTAATAAGTAATGATATCTTTTATATGTTTTTCAGATTTTTCGATTGCAGGATACAAATTTTGGAGTCAGAGTACCCACTTGCCCCGCTTTTTCGGTCAGTGGGGCAAGTGGGTACTAACCCTAAGGGGCAAGTGGGACATAGTCCAAGCTTGCCTAAATAACACGTTTTTTTTGTTACAGATGCAGTAAGCCTTTGAAGAAAAGCAAATCTAGCGTATTTGTGTATTTTGGAAAAAAAACCTCAAGTTAAAACCAAAAAACTAAAGACATTAAATAAAGTGTATTGTGCTGAAAACTTTAAGTGCTAGATAAGTGAACTAATTCAAACTGTTTGATAGGGCTTAACAATGGTGCGTGTTTATAAAAGAAAAACAGACAGAGCTACTCAATATTCAAAAGAAGATCTACAGGCTGCATTGCGAGAAGTAACTGCAGGCAGATTAACAGCCTATGCAGCGTCTAGGCGTTTTAATATACCTGCAAGCACAATCAACAATCATAAGAGAGGCGTAAGAGGAAGAATAAGTAAAACTCTAGGCAGATCCACTGCCCTTTCTGCAGATGATGAGAAAAAACTTGCGGAGTGTCTGTCTAGTATGGAAAAATGGGGTTTTGGCCTTACAAGAAGAGAACTTCTCGATTTGGTGCAGAACTACGTGAAGAGAAACAATTTAAACACATGTTTCAAGAATGGTCGCCCTGGAAAAGACTGGTTCCTCCAGTTCAAGCAAAGACATCGATTATCATTGAAAAAACCGCAAGCCGTTGAATTTGCAAGAAAAAAAGCAGTAGATCCATTCCCAATCAATGAATATTTCGATTTGTTGGAACAACTTATTATTAAACACAAATTTGATGAGAAACCTCATTTAATGTACAATTTGGATGAGTCTAGCTTTTGTCTAGATCCCAAAAAGTCCAAAATTGTGGGAAAAGTAAACACACCATCCTCCCGAACTACAAGCGGACCAGCCAAAGAGAACATAACGGTGCTTGTAGCAGGAAGCGCCACAGGACATAAATTGCCACCAATGATTATATTTAAGGCGAAATATATTTGGGATGAGTGGATAGCTCCGGAAAATGTTGCATTTCCTAACACGGCGTATGCTGCTACCAAGAACGGATGGATGGAGGCTGACGTCTTCCTTCGGTATATTGAAAAAACTTTTATACCAAGCGTACCGGATGAAAGGCCCATATTATTAATTTATGACGGTCATTCGACACATGTGGATGAACGCACAATACGTCTGGCCATTGACAATAACATTATTATCCTGAAATTACCACCCCATTCTAGTCATTTACTCCAGCCTCTTGACTTGGGAGTTTTCAAGGCAATGAAAGATGCATGGGATGCTAAACTTGTTTCCTGGCAAAGAAAACATATAGGGCAAAAGTTATAAAAAAAAACCTTCTCTCAGTTCATTGGAGAAATATGGACGGGAGTAAACGAAACCAATCTAATTAATGGATTCCGCAAGGGGGGTATTCATCCATTTAATCGCCTTGTCATTAGTCGTGAAAAATACGACCCCGAAGCTCTACGCAGATGGGACAATAAACAAAACTCGGTTGACATAGAAATTATTCAGAATCCCCAAAATGTTCTTAACACTCAAACTCCTCTAAATGTTCCTGACATAGAAGCCCCATCTACCTCTGGAATATCGAGACGTACAAATGCAAATGATATTATCGAACATAATGATCTAAAATCCAATTCATTCGAAAGTTTAATGCTACAAGAAATTAAGCAAAAACAATGTGACGAGAAGAAATCAAAAAAGAGGGTAGCCATTGGGGCCGAGGTCATAACTAGCCGGGAGGTACTCGAAAGAATAATGACAAACAACAAAAAAGTCGAAAAATCCCAGCAAACCCCTAAAAGGCTTACAATAAAAACTAAAACCAAACCAGTCAAAGCAAAAGATCCTGAAAGTTCCGAAGAGAGTGACATTTTAGAAGTGGAAAGTTATGCAGGTAGTGACAGCGATGATGAAACTTTAGAGGAATTGAAAATGAGGTATGAACGTGAAGAAAAAGAGACACAGGAAGAGGAAGATGAACGACTGATAAGCCATCAGGCAAATATTAAAGTTGGTACTTGGGTCTTAGTGGAATTTGCCACTAAAAAGACAAAGAAATTCTTTGTAGGGCAAATATTAGAACTTATTGACGATGAGATAAGAGTAAAATTTTTAAGAAAGAAGGAAGACACGGTGAAACCTATATTCTACTGGCCAGAAGTGGAAGATGAAAGTGTGGTCTCCGAAAACGCTGTAATTATGCCTCTTCCAGAGCCAAATCTTGGCAGAAGAGGGGAAGTAATATTTTCGGTTGAATTTTCAACATATAACGTTCTATAAGTAAGTAATAAGTAACTATTTTCTGTTGTCACCAAGGAATTTTTGGGTAGTGTTTTGCTGCCTATTTTTGGTTAAAGAAGTTGTGTTTTAGTTTTGTGATGTAATTTCCAATATGTAAGAATAAAGACCTTTTTTCAACTCCATTGATTTTTCTTTGTAAAATTCATCATTTTTTAAATAGTTCATAACTTCTGTATTTTTAGGAATTTTTCAGATCTGCAAAAACTATGTTGTAGCTTAAACCGCATATTACAAACTCACTTGCCCCAAAAAGATGCAATGCTGTGTATATGCGGTTTACCAAGACGAAACCCACTTGCCCCAATAGCCGGGGCAAGTGGGTTGGAGAGACCGCATTTATATTTTTTTTTTTTTTTAATTTTGCATAGGCAATAGCTACAATTCCAGGGTATATTAACAACATAACCAAGTAATAACTGTCAAAAGATGAAGTCTGTATATTTTCTTTTGTAAAAGTTACACGATCCCAAAGTCAACCTTTTACATTTTTAGTACCCACTTACCCCACCTGACCTTATAATAAATTATTCACTAGAAACAGGGACTGTGCCAAGTTTATGGAAAAAAGCTTTAATAATTCCTATATCCAAAGTAGACAACCCTAGCTTAACTGATTTACGACCAATAAGTATATTGCCCACTGCATCGAAAATCCTTGAAAAAATAGTAAAGAGGCAACTTAACGAATTTATCTTATCTCATAGTATTTTACCAAAATTTCAATCAGGCTTCAGAGCTGGTCATAGTTGCACTACAGCATTACTTCGTATAACTAGTGATATAACTAAAGGTCTAGACTCTAATCATTCTTGTCCTCTCATTCTAATTGAAATGACGAAAGCATTTGATACCATTAATCTTGAACTATTACTGATTAAGTTAAATATTTTTAAAATAACTTGTAATGATTGGTTTAAAAACTATCTCACAGGAAGTGAACAAGCCGTAAAATTAAATAAGGATGGAGAAATAATTATTTCGCAGTGGAGGCCAGTTGTGTCTGGTGTACCTCAAGGGTCAATTTTGGGGCCCATACTTTTTGCTATCTTCACTTCAGATTTACCTAAAGTCTTAAAATTTTGTTCATACCATATGTATGCTGATGATTTACAGATATATATGGAAGTACCTAGTGATCGAATGGTAGAATGCAGCGCTGCAATAACTAGCGACCTAACAGCAATATCAAACTAGGCAAAAAAAAACTCACTTGTGATAAACCCTAAAAAAACTCAAGGAATCCTTATCACAAAGGCAAATATTAATATTGAACCTCAAATCTATCTTGATAATGCCAAAATTGAGTTTGGGGATGAAGTTCAAAGTTTAGGTTTGTGTATTGACAAACACTTTACTTTCAATAGTCATGTAAATAAAATCTCACAAAAATGTTATTTACGTCTCAAAACCCTTTTTGAGTTTAGAGATTTGTTACTGGTAGCAACTAAAAAAAATCTAACAGAGTCTCTTGTTTTGTCAATTCCTGGATATCTTGATGTTGTGTATGGTCCTTTTTTAACTAACTTTAATAAATACCGTATTCAAAAAATACAAAATTCATGTGTGAGATTTGTGCACAAGTTGTCGCGCAAAGATCATGTCAGCCAATCTGTCACAGACACCTTTCATAACAACATGGGAGAGAGAAGATTTTTGCATCTCTGCTGCCTGATTTATAAAATTATAAGGAGTTCTATTCCTATGTATCTCCTCGAATTGATGGTTAAGCGAGGTGATATACATCAATTTAACACACGTAATAGATAAATATTATTAAATATTCCACAACATCGCTGTGAACTATTCAAGTCCTGTTTCACCTACTTGGTAGCACACACATATAACTTGTTTCCACAGATGTTTTCATTGAATATAATAGGATTTGGGAATAGGGTAAAAAGTGAAATACGAGATAAGCATTTATGTCTTTAATGTAAATAATTGTATCCCAATGGGGGTTTGCCACTGCCAGTATCATCATTTCAGGTTGTGTAATTATTGTTATTCAAGGTTTTATATTTTATACGTTTTATATTTCATATTTTATACATTTTATTTTATACATTTTATATTTTATACATTTTATGTACTTATTGTGATGATTATTGTGATATTTTATTATATCTTTACTTGTTTTAGTTAATAAGTGATATTAAATTATTGAATTGGTGGTTATTAAAAAACGCTTTGCGGTCTAATCACCATTTGATGTGTACAGGGTTTTTCTCTTCTTTGTTCTCATCAATAAACCGATTTTTATTTTATTTATTTATTTATTTTATTTATTCCTCAAGAATATCTAACCAAATATAGCGCATCCCATTTAAAAAAAGCTGAAAGCATGCAATATTTCACATTTCTTTCATTCAATTTTTGTTTTTGACCATGGATTTTAAAAATTTAGCCAATTCTGTACAACTTTTGTATTTACACCTTTCATCTACCTGTAAGGTAAAGGCTGTAGGTGTAGGTGGGGTGTCAATACATAAAAAAAAAACCCTATAAATAATCCTATTGATTTCATATAAATATTCATTTTATTATTAGAACAAAAAAAAAAAAAAAATACATCAACTCAACCACTAATGATACTCTGTTTAAGGTTGAAGTTCTTGGACAAAGACAAAAGTGTGTTTTTCTTATATATCCTGTTCACAATCCGATGTCCACAGATGCAGGTAAATTTATCACCTTTCCCTATCAAAAAGCATTGAAAGGTGATAAATTTTACCTGTACCTGTGGACATCAAATTGTGAAGAGATAATAGGTTTCCAGCTTTCTAAACATTCTTAAAACTTATAGTATGGTTTTGTTTTCTTTAGTCATTGATAAAATAGTAGTGAAAGCTTCTTACAATTTACACAAAATTCACAAGATTATAACAAATAATAATTCTTAAAATATAAACAATTTCTCTTGAAAAGTTTAAAGGTTGATGACAGGCCCTCGGTCCCATTTCAAATACAAAATGCCAAGGCAAATATTTGCTGATAACAAACAAACTCCAATGCATTTTTGTTAGGTTATCCTCAAATTGTTATGTAACATACCAATCATTTATTATACAATATTAAATTAAAATTTAGTTTATCCTATATATTCGATAATTGAATAATTTACCTTTACAATCTTCCTGATTCTTCGATACATTTTTGTCCATATTTTCTGGACGATTTTCGTCGTTTTTTATATCATTATCCACAGCGCCAGGGGCCATAATTCACACGAAAATCTTATATCAGATCAAAGCAACCGAAAAAAACTGAAATCACCGAACTCTTGAACTTTTTCGGAATTTTTTTAAATATTCGTGGGGAGCCCAAAGCACGTGCTTCCAAAGGACAAGTTACCCCCACTTATGTTACAGAAACAGGGGCCCCCTTTTTTCGAAAATAATGTGTCTTTGTTTATTTGATTATAAAAGAAAAAGATAGAAAATAATAGATTTTTTTTTCTTTAAACAAACATGTTATCGAACGCACTTTTGTTTTTGGCAGATTGTTCTTTGACACTTGACAATATTTTTGTTTCTTTCTATATCCCGTGCGTTCGTTATTTTGGTCTGAGTTCTCCGAGCTTGACTTTACCGTTCGTTTATTTAAAAAGTGTACTCGGTGCAGCCTCATTCGCGTTCGTTTATTAAAATTTCCGGTACTTTTATATAGCGTTCAACTGCTCCGTTCGCTCGCTGGTCACGTGATTACGGCTCCGCTCAGCTCGCTCTACACTTTGAGCAAAATACCGAACGCAAGGTTCATACTTTCAAAAAGAGACAAGAAATAGGAGATTACTTATAGCGTTTTCTTTTGGTAAATTTATAGCGTTTTTCATTTGTCGTCTCAGTGCAGTAAATTTTTCCAGTGCAGTAAGGAAATCAAAAATGCATGTACAAGTAGAATTCTACTTTCATGACGTCACTCGCAACCTATTTATCGCGTACAGTACAAGCAATAATGATAGTTTCTAGGCAACCTGACGTCATGAAAGTAGAATTCTACTTGTCTTGATCCCAGTCTAGGCTCTTGAAATCACATTTTATTTAGAAAGAGCGTTTAGAGTGTTTACGGAGTACCTATTCAGCAAGTCGTTCGGAATTGTATACTTTTTGACATCTTTTTACTCTATTCGGATTTTTGAAGTAAAGAAAACTTATTATTCTAACTACTTACTCTGTGAGTACTCTTACCCTGCGTTCGTTATTTTGGTCCGAGTTCTCCGAGCTTTACTTTACCGTTCGTTTATTTAAAAAGTGTACTCGGTGCATCCTCATTCGCGTTCGTTTAATAAAATTTCTGGCACTTTTATACAGCGCTCAACTGCTCTGTTCGCTCACTGGTCACGTGATTACGGCTCCGCCCAGCACGCTCTGCTCTTTGAGCAAAATACCGAACGCAAGCTAAGTCAAATGTAAAAGCAGTTACTTTTTTCATTGTAATGGTTGGAGTAATAATTAGAGTACACTGATTGAGTAAACAGTTATGGAGTAATACTCTTTCTGAATGTACGGAGTAGTTAGAGTAAACAAACCAACTCTAGTGCAACACTTTGTGTCAGTTAGACTGTGCAGTGCAAATTACTCAAAACTGTTCAATTTGCACTTGTTTCCATAATCTAAAAAAACAAATTATTTCAAAAACATATTGTTCTGGAACAGTTATTGTAACCGAACTGGAAATATTTTACACTAAGTTTGCTCCATTTAAATAAACACCAAAGTGTCGAAATTCTAATTTTCGAACTGGAACCTTTAAGTCAATTCCATTTACTCTACTCTGTATAGCCGAACGGTAACTTAATAACTAAATTATTTATAATAATTAAATTATTTATAATAATTAAATTAAATTATTAAAAAACCTCACTCTAGAGTGAGTTTTTAAAATTGTTTGGAACAACTCAGAGCAGCAAATCAAATGAGAAAAATGCCTTTTTGAAACATTTTTAACACCAATTTAAAGCCACACGACGAAGAAAACATTCAAATTGAACATGAAGCTGAAAGTAGCTCTAAAATGTTTTGAGTCGTAGAGCATAGGGTTAATTAAATTTTGTGTTTAAAACTATTTAAGAGTAAGAGAAGTAATGGCTCAAATCAAGATTTATACCAACATTTGACACAAATGTGACTGTTCTAAAACAACACGAAATGAAATAAGTTCAGAATATATAAGTCTTGTGTTCAAAACTGTTCTCAAATGATATAAGAACCATCAAAAATGTGTTCTAGAGTAAAAAAAATAATGGCACCGATTAAGAACTTAATTTATATCAGGATTTTAATCAGAACGTGACTGTTCTAGAACAATTTTGACTGTGTAGGACATTAAACTAGTTCTGGAACTGTACCGAAACAATTCAAATCAACCCTAGTCTACTCTAGAACAATTATAACTTGAAAAAAATTCAGGAAATATTGGGTTTTTATAGTAATACTACTCTGACTGTTCCAACTACATGGACATTGTTTGATCCGTTCACCTGTTCGAATTATTTTGACTCGATTTAAGTTACTCAAGTATGTGAATTCCTTCTACTGTTCTAGTTACTCTAAGTGTTCCAGTTGTTTTAATTTTTGTTCCATCTGCACTAACTCTGTTCTGTTTGCACTGCTCCGATTGTATTTTTAGTAATTCTACTCTGACTGTTTTAAATGCACTAACTCTTTTTGATCTGTTCAACTATTCGAACGATTTTATTCACTTTAACAGTAGACTAATTTGAAAATTAATTTTGGATTTTGAGTAATTCTACTCTGACTATTTCATGTGCACTGACTCTTTTTGATCTGTTCAACTGTCCGAACTATTTTACCTTGACTAGTCTAATTCTACTCTATTTGCACTAATTAGATTTGAATCACTTTAAAACATTCCACTGCATAAATTCTCTCTGAATTCCTTCTATTGTTCGAATTACTCCAATTGTTTCAATTGCTTTCATTTCTGTTCCATCTGCACTAACTCTGTTCTGTTTACACTGCTCTGATTGTTACTTCTCGAACTACTCTAATATACTATTGAACAATGAATTTCTTAACTATAACAATATGCTGATTTTAAAATTAGTTTTGGATTTTTAGTAATTCTACTTTGATTGTTCCAAATACACTGACTCTTTTTGATCTGTTCAATTTTACAAACTACTTTGTTTTAATTCTGTTCCCTTTACACTAAGGGCGGATATTATGAAACTGCTTTGACAGTTAACTTGAAGTTAACTTTTTGAATTACATGTACCATCGTCACCAAAAGTAACTGGGACAGCATCATATTAGCTCTTGTACTATTATATGAATTTTATTGTCAAATATTTGTCAAACTATGAATCAAATGCATTGAAATGAATGACAGGCGAATTAGTCCAGGAGATTATTATGCATTATTTTTGTCCCAGATACTTTTGGTGACGATGGTACCTAATTCCAGAAGTTAACTTCAAGTTAACTCTCAAAGTAGTTTTATAATACCCACCCTCAATTGATCTAAATTACTCTAAGCATTCCATCTGCATGAATTCTATTTGAATTCCTTCTTTTGTTCGAGTTACTCCAAGTGTTCCAATTATTTTAATTTCTGTTCCATGTGCACTAACTCTGTTCTGTTTACACCTCTCTGATTGTTAATGTTCCAACTACTCTAATATGCTATTGAACATTACATTTAATAACTATAGTTTTTTTTTTTCACAGTCGAACTGGGTCGATCCGGCTCGAACCTGTCCACTCTTACGTTGAACCAGTGACGTCACGTTGAACTTGGTTCAAAAAAGTTATAAGACTGTGGTTCAAACCTTCCATTTTCTCGAGTTCACAAGTGATGACGTCATCTACAAATTGATCTGAACTATAGTTCGAACCATTCGCCTCGCGAGAAAACGCCTTTGATAAAAATCGAGTTCCAAATTGTTTTAGAACTGTTTTGTTATTGTTCCAAGTCTATCTAGGACTGATTCTATTGTTTTCAAATCGTTTGAGAACAGCTCCAAACATACATATTGTTCTAGAACAGTCATATTTTGTCTCAAGATCCTCATATAAATCAAATTCCTTATTGTTCTGGAACTGCTGCTGATCTTGAATCATTTGAAATAATTCTGAACTAAGTTACCGTTTGGGTATACAGAGTGGAGTTCACTCCAAAAGTACCAGTTCGAAAATTGGAATTTCGACACTTTGGTGTTTATTTAAATGAAACAAACTTAGTGCAAAATATTTCAAGTTCGGTTACAATAACTGTTCCAAAACAATACATTTTTAAATTAATTTGTTAATTTAGATTTTGGGAACGAGTGTAAATTGAACAGTTTCGAGTAATTTGCACCGCACAGTGCAAAAAGTGTTATTTTAACTGACACAAAGTGCTGCACTAAAGTTGGCTTGTTTACTCTAACTACTCCATACATTTAGAAAGAGTATTACTCCATAACTGTTTACTAAATCAATGCACTCTAATTATTACTCTAAGCATACAATAAAAAGAGTAACTGTTTTTACATTTGCCTATACGGAGTGAAGTTAATGTAGCTTACTGCAAAAAAATTGTTCTGGTGTAACAATTAGATTGAAATCTTAGTAAAGTTACACCAAGGTTGAATTTAGCTTATTCACTCCAAGTACTCCGTCTATATTCTTGCTAAATATGGAATTTACACTATTTGCTCCAATATCCAAACCCGAAGAGTTTCAGAGTGAAAGGTGTCAAAAGAGTTGCTACCATCATTTTTGAAGTAAATCTTTTGGAGTACGCTCAATCCTACTCCATTTGCTCCGAAAACAAACAAAATTATAAAATAGTATTATTCGTAAACGCGCTGCGGACTTTTTTATTCCAGGCTCACTTGAAAACGTTTGCTCTTTTTACTCTAAAATGATCTAAAAATTGTTCCGAATCGGTATTAGGCGATTTCATTAGTTTTAATATAGAAATAGGATATTCTGGAGTATGCACTTTTAACTCTAATTTTATTAGCTCAATGATCGGGGTAAAAAGAGTAAGTTTATTTGTGTGCAATAAACTTCTTTTTTTAATTCTTGAAGTTCCATTTACTCGCAACTCTGTATAACTAATGTGAACATAGTTACTCTATCTACACTAAATAACCAAATTCGAATATTAAGAGTACTCACAGAGTAGTAGAGTAATAAGGCTTTTCACTTTCTTTACTCCAAAAACCCAAACAGAGTAAAAAGACGTCAAAAAGAATACAATTCCGAACGACTTGCTCACTCTAAATACTCCGTAAACACTCTAAACGCTCTTTCTAAATAAAATGTGAATCAAGAGCCTAGACAAGTAGCATTCTACTTTCATGACGCAGGTCAAACAACACTCATCATCGTTTGTACTGTACGCGGTAAATAGGACGAGGGTGACGTCATGAAACTAGAATTCTACTTGTTATAATCCCAGAACTTAAATAAAATTCAAACAACTGTAATACTCCATCAAAATGAGTATTTAAAACAGACTAAATAGAGTACTCTACTATTCTATTCACACTGTAGATCCATTTTTGAACAGTTGGAATTATCGGTTCGGATACCGTTTTGGAGTAAGATTATTGGCGTTCGGCATAAAAAGAGTTCATTCTCAAAGTTTCAGGTAAGCGTAGCGTTGTCGGATTGCCTTTTTGGAGTCGCAATAAATAGAATTCTATTTGTTTTTAAGTTCCTAAAATAGAATTCTATTCAAAATGATCCGAGCTCTTGGAGTAGATATTTGATATGTTGGAGTAGAATCGGAACATTGTTAGAGTCACTCTAAAAAAGTTTCTCTTCGAAATAAAAGATTTTTTAGAGTAAGCAGAGTAATAATTGTCAAAGCTAGAATCGATTCTAACGTCAAAATTTTGACAGTTTCAAGTAAGAGTAGCGTTTTTAGATTGCCGCTTTGGGGTTGCAATTAATAGAATTCTATTCGTTTTGACATAAGATAAATAGAAATATCAAAAATAATGAAGTTCCTAAAATAGAATTCTATTCAAAATAATCCGAGCTCTTGGAGTAGATATTTGCCTTGCGTTCGGTATTTTGCTCAAAGAGCAGAGCGTGCTGAGCGGAGTCGTGATCACGTGACCAGTGAGCGATCAGAGCAGTTGAGCGCTGTATAAAAGTGACAGAAATATTAATAAACGAACGCGAATGAGACTGCACCGAGTACACTTTTTAAATAAACGAACGGTAAAATCAAGCTCGGAGAACTCGGACCAAAATAACGAACGCAGGGTTGAACTGTTGGAGTAGAGAACATTGACTGGAGTCACTCTTAAAAAAAATTTCTTCCAGAGAAAAGATTTTTAGAGTAGGTAGAGTAATAATTGTTAGTTCTAAGCTGTTTTTTTCGCGGCGAAACTGGTCCAATCCAATTCGATTCGGTTCGAACTTGTACATTCTTGTGTTGAACTAGTGACGTCACATTGAACCTGGTTCAAAAAAGTTCGAACCGGACTCGTGGCTTGTTCTCTGTTGAGATAAGACTGTGTTCCTTCCTTCCATTTCTTCGCGTTTACCAGACGGTCAGATGACGTCATTTACAGATTAGTTCCAAACGTAGTTTGAAACATTCGCCCCGCGAAAAAACGCCTCTGCTAGAATTTTATTTTCAAAATGACAAGTGACTTAACTAAAACAGAATTCTATTTATTGTTGCAGGTGCCTGCATTACCGGCATTTTTGGATTTTGTAGTTACGTTTTCAGAGATTTCGTTCCGATTGACATTTTTCACTCAAATTCTATTTATATTGCCTCTAGAGTACCAATTTTGGATCCAGTGTAGGTTTTTTTTATGTTCGAAACTAATAGGGCAACGTTAGCAGTTACTCCATTTGATTTGAGATTTTTTGTTTTAGTGCACTAAATTTAACTCTGTTTACTCGTACTACTGTTTTAGAGTAATTAGAGTAGGTTTGTTATATTTATTTTCCTCCTTATACTCAAATATAACCATATTACTCTATTTGCCATATTTTAAGTTCTCTGAATAAGCAAATTGTTCAAGATTGTATTTTTTTTACTCCTTTGAAGTAAATTGATTGAGTTCGAATATTGAAGAGTAAAAAGTCAAACGAGTTCGGAACAGGTTTTTGGGCTTGAGAACAAATAAAATTAATTTGGAATTGATTCTAGTTGCGCCGCGAACAATGATCTGGAACACCTAATTAAAGATTGCTCGATTGTGAACCAGTTCAAGATTTCAAAATCTATTCGGAACCGGTTTTAATTAATCAATGTGCTCTAATACAATTCAGTTTAGTTTATTTCGAATAGGGAACAGCAATTGTAGCAGTCGGAACTTTAAAAATTAATTCTGAAATGATCTGGAACAGGTTCTAAATGAATTATTAATGTGATCCAGGACACTAATTTAGGATTCTCGTGCACCGACTCCGTATAATAATAAACTAGTTCGTTCAGGGTTTCATTTGACGGTAAACGAATTCGGAACAGATGTTTAATCAATTTTTAGAAAAGATTTGAGCTGTTTTCTCGCGGTGGAATTGGTTCGATCCGGTTCAATTAAGTTGAAACCTGTACATCATAGTCAACACAAGTAACACAACAACTAGATACATAAATTTTAAGTGAATTCACTATACATTACTGTAATTATTTATTTATACAATCACCACATTACAGAACTTAACGCTAAAAACTGCTTAATCTAAAACCTATTTAAGAAAAAGCTATACATTCTCTACACGCAAAATGTAAATCGTATTAAAATCCTTGTTAAAATGTTAATCAACCCCTTGTGGATGCTAAATATGGACATTCAAAATTGTTCCACAATTAAATTTTACAGAGCAAACATCAATTCACACCTATTTACCTGAATGTTGTCTCAAATTACAACTGGTATTAACTTTGGCGTTGCATGTTGCATTTCAAATTTTTCTCATCCTAATGCCTTAATATGTATCTCTCCAAATGGCTTTTTCGTTTGAATTTTGCTTTACAAGTGGCACAAACGAAAGAATAAATATTCGAATGTGTTAGTTTGTGTTTATTCAAATCACTTTTTCGTTTGAATTTTGCTTTGCAAGTGTCACATTCAAAATAATAAATATCCGAATGTATTAGTTTATGACTTTTCAAAGCACTTTTTCGTTTAAATTTTGCTTCGCAAGTGTCACATGCAAAAGAATAAACATCCAAATGTGTTAGTTTGTGACTCTCCAGATGCTGTTTTAGTTTAAATTTGGCTTTGCAAGTGTCACATTCGAAATAATAAATATCCAAATGTGTTATTATGTGATTCTTCAGTTGGTTTTTACGTTTAAATTTTGCTTTGCAAGTGTCACATTCAAAAGGATAAATATCCGAATGTATTAGTTGGTGACTTTTCAAGACACTTTCTTGTCTAAATTTTTTTTTGCAAGTTTCACATTTAAAATAATAATTTTCCGAGTGTTTGAGATTGTGATTCTTTAGTTGGGTTTTCCGTTTGAATTTTGCATTGCAAGTGTTACATTCAAAATGATAACTTTTTGAGTGTGTTAGATTGTGATTTTTTTAGATGGTGTTTCTGTTTGAATTTTGCATTGCAAGTGTCACATTCAAAAGGAAAAATATCGAAGTGTGTCACTAAATGGTTTTTTAAATTCGATTTAGTTTTGAATAAAGCATTGCAAAAGTGACATTGGAATTTTCTAATACCATCTGGTCTTGATGAATGGACATCACTTGGATATTTCTTTCTTCATAAATATCCCTTTATTTGGATCTATTAATTGAATATCTAATTCTTCTAGTTCATTTTTGATATCATCCCCTAGATATTCATTAATTATAACACACTGGCTAAACGACCGCCGGCGGTGCTTGAATCTGTGAAAAAGAAAACCGTCTTCCGGCGGCATGCTTTTCGTACATATGAGAAAACCGCCGAAAATCTAAACCAATTTGTTAAGAAGTGCGGCATGCTATTAGTGTATTGATGAATGCCGCCGGACGACGGTCTACTGTTTTTAAAGTATTGAGCACCGCCGAAAAAGTTAGCATCCCTAACCTTATTTCTTCAATTTCCATTAGAATTTTCACTTATTGAATATTCAATAGTTAATTATCGGGCTATTATTTGGTTTTACTTTTTCTGAGTTAATTGTGATCGAGTGTATAGCTAGGATAGCTTTGTTGTTACTACAATTATGTGATAATGAAGCTAGGAGACGTGTTCGAAAGTTCAGCCTTTTTGAAAGACCTAGATAATTATTCCAAACGAGAATTTATATCCTTTTGGAAGAGAGATGCCAGAACTATTTCAGAAAAAGAACCGACCGTTTTATAGATCCAAAATTGAAATACTATCAACTGAAATATACATGTATTAATGACGGGAGAACGTTCAAACCGACTGGAAAACGAAAGAAAAGTACAAGGTAAAAACTAAGGGGCCACTTTTAGGATTTAGACAAGTAACAAAGCTGAATTTCCGTTAAATAAAAGAAAACAATTTATTATTGTAAGCAAGTAACCTGTTTTCGCTTGGATAATGTTATCATGTTTTTAAAGTATGTATCCAAATGAATTGTTTATTAACTTAAAAAAGCCATTCTACCACATCTGTGTTATTAATCTGATGTGGTAGAATAGCTGGCATATACCACCGGCATTCAATCTTTTAAATTCATTAGACCGTCGTCCGGCGGCGTTTATCAATACAGTGATAGCATGCAAATCAAATCAAATCAAAATATGCTTTATTGTAAAAAGAGCAAAACATCTTGTCTACAAAGCAGAAAAATACAACAATAAGAAAAATACAATAAACACAATAATAAAATGTCAAAATTTAAATTCACAAACAACCGTAAGAGTAATAACAGTACAATAATAAAATAATAACTACAATATTAAAATGTCAAAAATTAAAATAACAAACAGCCGTAAGAATAGAAACAATTATTATAACTAAAAACAAAAATACATATGAAAACAGAACATTAAAATGAAAGTACTTGACAAAATCAATAGCTGCAAACCTCGCTACAAAAAATCATCATAATACTCCTCCAGGCTGTAATAAGACCTTGCCATCAATACACTCTTCACCCTCTTCCTGAACCGCGAGTATGGCAATTGTCTATATTCAGTGCCCAAATGGTTATACATCTTGAGGCCTTCATATATAATGGATTTTTTTGTAAGTGTCATTCTTGGAATAGGGAGACGTAGATTTTGGTTTGCATTTAATCTTGTGTTATGTAAATGGTCAGGGACCTCAAAACACGAGTTTTTGTGAATCAGACACACTGTTTCAAGAATAAATAAAGACACTACTGTCAATATCCCCTGTGTAATAAACAGTGGTCTGCAATGTTCCCTCACTCCCACCCGACACATAAATCGTATTGCTTTTTTCTGCAGAACAAATATTGAATTAAACAATTGTTGATTACAAAAACCCCAAAATGTTATACCGTATCGAAGGTGCGATTCAAAAAGTGAAAAATACACCATCCTTGCCGTCGCGGTACCCAATTCGTTGGAAACTACTCTAATAGCAAAGCAACCAGAGGCCAGCCTAGAGCTCAATGATGAAATGTGTCTATCAAATTTAAGTTTGTTGTCTATGAGAAGGCCCAAGAACTTAGTGACTGGTTCATTTTCGATTTGTTGATCATTTATCATTAAGTCATTAAAATTAAAACCAAAAGTAAGTATACTAGTTTTAGCGATATTTAAGCTGAGAGAATTAGCATCACACCAACCTTTGATTTTTGGTAAATCTGTAGTTATCATCTCCCTGAGATTCTCGCCTGTTTCCGCATGCCATAGAAGAGTGGTGTCGTCCGCGTTACCCCCAATATTCACCATCGCAAGGTCATTAATATATACCAAGAAAAGAACAGGTCCCAACACCGATCCCTGCGGTACACCATAGTGACATACTAAGGGAGCCGACTCATCATCGTCAACTTTCACCACCTGAACCCTCTCGGAGAGATATGTTTCGAACCACAGATTCGCCTTTCCCCGTATACCACAGCGGTGAAGTTTCCGCAGCAGCACTTCGCGATTTACGCAGTCAAAGGCCTTTGAAAATTGTCAAATCTCAGCCCGGAGGTCTATAGATACATATTACATACATATTAAAATTATTTATATATACTATAGAGAATTCAAATTCTTTCTCGACCAAAAGCGCATTATATTTTGTTACTGAACTAATATTGTAATTATCACAGACATTTTGTTTCACCAGAATCGCAGTACCACCGTGAATTGAGTTTTCACGTGAAAAAATGGAAATCGCCAAGTCCCTGAGATTCTCGCCTGTTTCCGCATGCCATAGAAGAGTGGTGTCGTCCGCGAAGAGAGTGAACTTACCCCGAATATTCACCATCGCAAGGTCATTAATATATACCAAGAAAAGAACAGGTCCCAACACCGATCCCTGCGGTACACCATAGTGACATACTAAGGCAGCCGACTCATCATCGTCAACTTTCACCACCTGAACCCTCTCGGAGAGATATGTTTCGAACCACAGATTCGCCTTTCCCCGTATACCACAGCGGTGAAGTTTCCGCAGCAGCACTTCGCGATTTACGCAGTCAAAGGCCTTTGAAAAGTCGCAAAACACTGCTGCAGCTACATCTCCGCCATTCAGACTTGTGTAAAGGGTTTCCAGAAGCGAAAAGATTGCATCACTCGTACTCTTAGATGCTTGCAAACCAAACTGAGAGGGTGTTATCACATTAAATGCCGATAGAAAATGAACCAACCTCGATCTCACTAGCTTCTCAACGACCTTCGAAAGGGTGGCAAGTAGCGATATAGGGCGGAAATTAGATGGATCTTCGCAATTACCCCCCTTGTGCAAAGGAATCACAACCGCCCGTTTCAAGCAGGATGGAAATTCTCCAGTTTCGAAAGATACGTTAATCGCATTTACGAGTGAAAGCAAAGCAGATTCTGAGAGATTTTCAAACACCTTAATGGACATTCCATCATACCCAGAAGAATTCCTATTCTTGATCTGCGAAAACACTTCCTTTAATTCAATCACATCGACGGGGTGAAAGTAGAAACTGCAGGGAATATTGAACTCCCCAAGATAATCCGAAGGATCTTTACTACTTGTAGTATTGGATGTCGTTCTCTCGAACACAGAACAGAAAAAAGCATTCAGAGTATCAGGCTCCATGTTGACAGCTTTAGGACATGAGGCGTGTCTGCCTCTTAAATCATTTATGACAGACCAGTTTTCCCTTGTGCTGTTTCCAGCCCGTGTGAAACGATGTTTATAATATAAATCCTTGGCATTCCTTATGGTTTTTCTGTAAATACGTCTATATGAATTAAAATAAGACACAAAAAAGTTGTTGTTAATATTAAATTTACAGATATAGTGCAGACAGCGCAAATTTCTAGAAGAGACTCTTATTCCAGATGTTACCCATGGTTTACCTTTTGCAGATTTTATTTTTATTTTTTTTATAGGAAATATTGTGTTAAAAAGGTCAGTTAGTTCGTGATGAAATGCACTCAATGGATCGGAAGATCCTGCAATGTGGTCCCACTGTAAGGCTGCGCATTGCTCCCCAAAGGTTCTAAAATTTTTCGCACTAAAAATTCTACCCATTCTCCGTTTCTCTCCCATCTGATCCAGTCTAATCGAAAACCCTACCAAAACAGCCTCATGATCAGACAGCGCTGCAGACAAAACACTTGCATCATGCAGATCAAAGTTTGTACAGAAATAATCCAAAATTGACGAGCAATTCTGGGTGATGCGCGTGGGACTGTTTACTTGCATTTGTAAGCTGAAGGACGCAAATATATTATCTAAGGTTTGAGTGGGCAAGGACGATTTATCAGCATAATTGATATTAAGGTCTCCTCCCAAAGCTAATTTAGAATTAATGGGAAAATTGCACAAAAGACTGTCAAGTCGCTGAAAGAAAATTGTCAAATCACAGCCCGGAGGTCTATAGATACATATTACATACATATTAAAATTATTTATATATACTATAGAGAATTCAAATTCTTTCTCGACCAAAAGCGCATTATATTTTGTTACTGAACTAATATTGTAATTATCACAGACATTTTGTTTCACCAGAATCGCAGTACCACCGTGAATTGAGTTTTCACGTGAAAAAATGGAAATCGCCAAGTAACCAGGAACATAACATGGTTCATAAGGTTTTAACCAATGTTCGGTAATCAATAAGATTTCTGGTCCATCCTGGTCTTCAAGAAATATAGACAATTCGTCTGTTTTGTTTCTAATCGACTGAATATTAAGCAGAAATATGAAGAATGAATCACTTGACCTTTTAAAGTTTGGTTCCCTATTAATTAAATTTTTTCTGTCGATGCTGTAATTTACATTAAAAAATGCTGTGATAAAAGTTGAGTTATTTTTTCAGCTATCTTTATTTTTCCTATAAATTTTAAGGTGTTTGCTCGAAAAATAAAGGAGGAAGAGTTTAAAAAAGAGTTCAAACCTACATACTGAGCATTGCCTCCTAACTGATTCTGGACAAATTCATACATCTTAATATTTACTTGATCGATAAATCCATTCAAAACACGTCTGTTTCCCCAAAGAGGCACAGAAAACAATATCAAATTTGTATACTCACACATCTGTGATAGTGATTGAAAAACAGTCAGGTTAACTCTACCTCCGCATAGCGCATTTTTCTGTCCCCCACTGACAATGACGAAATCCCTCCTTGTAAAGTCCTTAGTCAGGTCGCAAATATTTTCCGTAATATTTTCTAGTAGAGCGTTGTGTTTTACAATACTGATTATTTTATACCTTTCTAGATTTGTTTGCCTTTCCAATGCCTTATATAGATCCATGATGGTGCTGTCTCCTATTATAAGAATTTTACGTTGTTCGTTAGACCTTTCTGTGTCAGTATCCTTAAGTCCTTTTTGATCTTCCACTGTGTTTTCGAGTAAATTACATTGCGTAGATACATAGGATACTGATGGACTCGGATCTTTGATGTTCACTACTGAATTCTGTAGTAGAAACAATTGTTGTTGGCTCCTTTTATAATCCCTCATATATAGGTACTTCGTTATCCTGAGTTAGTGTTCTTATTGTTTGTAACATATCGTTCCTCACGCTAGACAAATTATCTAATTCATTCTCCAGGTCTCTAACCCCCCCTTTATATTCTTCGGCACTAGCAAGTAAATCCTGAATTTGTTCTGTCAGGCCTAAATTTTCCTTTTTTAGATTATAGATCGTAGTTTTATGATTTTCTAGCTCTGAACTTTGTTGTTTGATTTCCCTTTGCAAATTTTCCTCGACGGCAAAAACCTCATCTTCAAAATCAACGGTAGCTCTTAATTTTCTCCTTAGACAACTTTCCATCTCTGCCCTTTCCTGTCTTAAAATCTCAGCTTCATCCTTTAAAGAATGTATTTTTGATTCCTTCTCGCTGATTTCCCTGTCCATCAACTCCATTCTTACTTTCAAGTCTTTATTCTCCCTACTCGCAGTTTCCAGTTGTTTATGTATCGCTCCAGTTTTCTCCTGCGCGCACTCCGAGCAGAAGTAAGGAATTTTTCTTGATACCTTTTGGATGAACCTTATCTCAGTTGCACCCCATTTTTCGCATTTCTTGCATGAGATCGTCTTGCAGCCATCGCATGGGTAGCCGAATAGTTCTTCAGTGCCTTCAGACTTCTCGGCTTTCACTCTAAATATGCAATTGGACAGGCATTTGCTGCATATTCCATTTGATGGCAACTTCTGCGACATGTTTTGTAATATACTACTACCCTAAGGGGAAAGCAAAAATCCAAGAGGGCCAACCAGGAAAACGAAGAAAAATCCCAGACAATAAGTCAAGTCCAAAACACCCAGATGTAAACATAAACATTTGCCAGTTTAACCAAAATAAAAATTAAAAAAAAAAACTATGAGCTAGTTATATTGAACGATTCCCATATCAACTAATGTTAATTAGTTAATCAATCTATTGCTTTAAAGGAGCATACTAATTGCTCGCCCACGATGACATCACAATTGTTGACGTTTTTAGTGAATATTGCTAACTTGCATTTATTGTTTATAAAAAGCGGTGCAGCCATGCACAATTGTTCTTTTGCTTTCATGCTTTGCAGCAGCAACTAGTTCCACCAGTCTTCATATGTTACTTTACTTTTACTTTTAATTAAAATAAAGTTTTTAAAAAAGTAAAGTTTCTTATTTGAAACTTAATTGGCGCAGTCGTGCGGATAATTTTTACAGTTTTTTTCGTAAAAAACCGGATGTTCAGAGTGCACAAGTTTTTCCGAATTTCGAGATCGTGACCCGCGAATTACTAAAGACAATCGAACTGAATCTATAAGTGATAACTTGGATTACAGTGAAAATTGGATTGCAGTGAAACCTGGATTACAGTGATCATTGGAGTGAAATTTGAGGAAATTCCTGTCCACTTCACTTGGTGTTAACTGGACATAAGAGACATTGAGAACCAACGTATAAATAGTGAGAGTGTTACTGTTATTAGCATCGAGCCTAGTAAGTAAACCTTTCCCTAATATTTTGTTATTGGTGTTTCATATTTAAGAGTTATTTTTGGATTTTTCTTGAATTCTTTTGCAAAGGTTTTAACCTATTTTTTTTCAAGAAAATCTACTTTTTATTTTTGGATAAAACATTCTTTAATCCTATTATTTTAATTTTAATTTTTAATTCTAAAATAAAACTTGTTTAATTAAAGTTTTCTTTTATGTCTGAATCTGAATCAGATACTGAAGAATATCTAAGTCAATTATATCAATTAAGACCTAATATTCAATCAACAAGACAAAACAGAAACATGGGTGAAAATTTGAAATCCATAGTTCAACTTTTGAAGCCTTTTGGTGGCGAAACTCAATATCTGGAGTATTTCATTAGTAATATTGATGAATTTTATCACACTTATTATGTAGGGGATCCTGCCCAAAAAGAATATGTAATAACTGCGATAAAATCAAAGCTTATCAATGATGCTGGAAATTTTTTGATGACACGTCCAGATTTAAAATCATGGTTAGATATTAAAGGAGCTCTAAGAATTAAATATGGAGATCCTTATTCTCGTCAAAATTTGATTCAAGAATTAATGTATGCATCAAGAAACCAAAAGGAATCAATTTATGAATATTTAGAAAGATTGAAAGCTCTTAATCACAGAATTACTTCAAAAATAATGTGTGACAGTAATTTGTTAGCAGTTGCAAATATTCTTGTAGCTCAAAATGAAGTTACAGCAGTACAGAATTTGATAACAAATTCACCAGTTGAGCTTAGAACAATCTTAATGGTTCAGAATCCTATAACATTAGACGCAGCAACATCTTTTGTACTAAACTATCAGATGGCTGAGAATCATATGAAATTTAACAAAAATCAAAATAATTCCTTTTCGAATTTTAAGACAAAAAATAACCAAACATTTCAACACCAACAAAACAATACACAACAACAACAAAGACAACAAAACCCGTATTTCCATGTGAAGCCACAATTTCCTTCACAACCAATAAACTTACAGACAAAAGCAATAACCCATAAATTCCCTACTAGTTCGGGTACGTTTGGTAAAAATTACAACAAAACAAATGTTTTTAAACCAAACAATAACCTTCCCTTAACAAAACCGACACCTATGTCTGGTGTATCTATTCAACCAAGAAGACAAGATTCCCAAATTAATAGACGAAATTTTTCAAGAGGTTTTCAACCCCAACAATCAAATTATTTTCGACCAGATCCCAATGCAGGTCCTTCAAAATACACCATTGAGGAAATAAATAATATATATGGAATTCAATTACAAGAACCAGACGAAACTTCTGAGAATTATGAAAGTTCAGAATTCGGAGAAATACCCGAAAACTCAGAAATAAATGACGATCAAATAAGTCAAGATTACCAAGAAAGCCCTGATGAAAATTTTCAGACACTAGCCTTGGAATCCAACAATCAGCATTGACTTTAAATGCATACCAAGTCAATCAACTACCTTTTATTGAAACTTTCGATCCACCTTGTAAGCTTTTAATAGACACAGGTAGTTATGCTTCATTAATAAGACCTTCAATAGCGGAAGAATACTTCCCAGATTTTATAGTGAACTCTTTAAATAAACTTACTACATGTATAGGAACAAGAAAAGCCCATGGTAAAGTGAGAATTCCAATTTTACATGAATTTAATATTGATCAGGATATTGACATGATAATGTATAATTTTCATGATTATTTTGACGGTATTATAGGAATTAAAGCTTTACAAGAAAATAATTTAAATATCGACTTTACAAATATGTGCCTTAGTAATGAAGAAATAACAATTCCATTTCAATTTAGAACAGACTTTGATACCCAAAATTTAGAAATTTCAGCAAAAACTATTCAACTTTGTCATTTTAATACAGATATCCTTGAAAATACTGAGATTTTAATACCTCAAGTGAAAACGGATAAATACATGATACCAGAAACAATAGCTAAGGTTATAAATGGAACAGCTTTGTTAGAAGTGCATAATCTAACAGATAAACCTTTTGTTCTTACTACGCATATAGATGACCTAGCAGAAGCAAGTTTTATTTATAATGAAGAAGCTTTTGAGACATTTAATATAGAACAAGTAACGTCGTTTTACCCACATGAATATGATAATAATCCAATAGAATTTTTACGTACTCAGCATTTAAATAAAGAGGAATTAAATGCATTACAGAATGTAGTACGGGCGTTTCCGGAGATTTTTCATAAACCCGATGATAAGTTAACCTTCACGAATCAGGTTAAACATGAAATCAGAACGTCAGATGAAATACCCGTCCATACAAAAACTTATAGGTATCCTCATATACATAAAAACGAGATTAACCAACAAATAAAAAAAATGTTGGATGAACATATAATTCAACCCTCGTGCAGCCCATGGTCCTCACCAGTATGGATAGTGCCAAAAAAGAAAGATGCTTCTGGCATACAGAAATGGAGAATGGTAGTGGATTATCGCAAAGTCAACGAGAAAACTATTGACGATAGGTACCCAATACCGAACATTTCAGATTTACTGGATAAATTAGGACGAAGCAATTATTTCACAACATTGGATCTCGCATCTGGATTCCATCAAGTAGAGATGCACCCCAACTCTATACCTAAGACGGCATTTAATGTTGAATATGGACACTATGAGTTTACTCGAATGCCATTCGGACTTAAAAATGCACCAGCAACCTTTCAACGAGCGATGGATAATGTGTTATCTGGATTGCAAAACAAAATATGTCTTGTATATATGGATGACATCATCATATTTTCGACTTCACTTCAAGAACATGTGAAAAACCTCAAACAAGTATTTGAAAGACTACAACAA
Organism: Ceutorhynchus assimilis; assembly: GCA_917834065.1. Classification (NCBI taxonomy): domain Eukaryota; kingdom Metazoa; phylum Arthropoda; class Insecta; order Coleoptera; family Curculionidae; genus Ceutorhynchus; species Ceutorhynchus assimilis. The sequence continues at coordinate 4,828,058 of OU892286.1, forward strand.
TATAATTTAAAAATTCAACTCGATAAGTCTGAATTTTTACAAAGAACAGTAGAATTTCTAGGACATGTGATAACGCCAAACGGTATAAAACCTAATCCGAACAAAATAAAGGCAATAAAGGAATTTTCAATTCCAAGAACTGTCAAAGAGATAAAATCTTTCTTAGGATTAGTAGGTTACTACCGAAAATTCATTAAGAATTTCGCTAAATTAACGAAACCAATGACGGTATGCTTGAAAAAGGACAAGAAGATAATTCATGATGTGGAATTTATAAAAAGTTTTGAAACATGCAAGAATATCCTGGTAAATGATCCCGTATTACAACACCCCGATTTTAATCGACCTTTTCTTTTAACAACTGACGCATCAAATTATGCCATAGGAGCAGTGTTATCTCAAGGCCCTGTCGGCTCTGACCTTCCTATCGCATATGCAAGTCGTACGTTGAACCCTGCAGAATGCAATTACTCAACCATAGAGAAGGAACTTTTAGCAATTGTTTGGGCAACCAAATACTTCCGACCGTATCTTTTCGGAAGAAAATTTACTATTTTATCGGACCACAAACCTCTACAGTGGTTATTCAACGTAAAGGAACCAACTTCTAAATTAGTAAGATGGCGACTTAAGTTATCCGAATTTGACTATGAAATTAAATATAAAAAAGGAACCCTTAACATGAACGCGGATGCTTTATCAAGACCACCTTTACAAATAAATACACTTCAAACCTCATCATCATCAGATCCTGATGCGAAAGTAACAGCACAAACTGATGAAGAATTTCACAATAAATTAGGAGATATGTTAAGAGACACACCTTTATGTAATGATGAAATAATTAGGAAATATTTCACAGAATCAAAACCATATATGCGCAAACCAACATCAGACCACACTGAATCAACAAAAACTGCATCTGAAAAAGAAAATGCACCAAAGATTAAAATAATTTCACAAGTAATTATCCCTCCAAAGAAGAAGAAAGAAATTCCAATAGAACAGGGAGAATCTTCAAAAATGTGTAATAAAGAAGAAAAAACCCTTACAATAAAACCTAAACAAAGGGCAAACTCAGAAGATGAAGAAACAATATCAACACCTTCAGAAGAGCAAACTATACATACATCCTTGGAAAATCCAATTATAGGTGCTCCATATACGAAGAAACATGTGAATCTCTTCCCTAATCAAGTGATATTTCGCTACTCAAATAATAATACAATTAGGAAAGAAATTATTAAGCCTTTTCCTAATAAAAAGAGAATCATATTCTTTCTACCAAACAATCCATCAAATGACCAAATAGTCAATTTAGTTAAAGAATATATGGCCCCTGACACATACTGTCTTCATTTTCTAAATAAGACACTAGAACCTATAATATTACGAGCCTTGCAGTCAGCATTTAATGCAAATTCATTTAAATTGTATATATCTAACTCGCTAGTCGAAGACGTAGCCGAAATTGATGAACAACAAGAGAAACTAAAATTGTATCATGAAACAAAGACATCCCATAGAGGAATAACTGAAAACGTAGCGGCACTAAAGAAAAGATTTTATTGGCCGAACATCGAGAAAGATGTACAAACATACGTTAAAGCATGTGAGATATGCAATAAGACCAAATATGAACGACACCCGTACAAAATAATGTTCAAACCTACACCAATTGGTTCAAAACCATTTGAACATTTGTATGTTGACACGTACATAAGTAATAATCAAAAATTTTTAACGATTATAGACAGTTTTTCAAAATTTGGCCAAGCCCTTCCCGTTAATACTAAAACAGCTGTTGAAATAACATCACAACTCCTAAAATATTTTAGTGACCACGGAATCCCCCAGAAAATAACTTCAGATAATGGTACTGAGTTCAAAAACACTATTATAACTGACCTTTGTACACTACACAATATTGAATTTCATTACATAACACCTAGAAATCCCAACTCTAATAGCCAAATCGAGAGATTTCATTCAACTTTACGCGAAAGTTTAACAACTCTTAAACTTCAAAACCCAACAAAAAATGTTATCGATTTAATGGTAATTGCAATTTTAAATTACAACAATAGTACGCACAGTACAACTGAGTTTACTCCTTTTCAAATAATTAAGGGTGATTTAAATTATGCAATTCCAATTGAACAAACAGAAAATAAAATAACTACTGATTATATTAATAATCTAGCGGACTCATTGGCTACTCTTAATAGAGAAATTCAGAATAAATTAACATCAAAACAAACTAAAGTACTCGAAAAACGTAATGAGAATCGAGAAATTGAACCCGAATTGCAAAACCCAATTTATGTAAAGCAATTCAATAGAAACAAAATAAGTCCACGATACGATAAACAAACACAAAGACATTTTAGTAAACAAAATGTAAAGAGACAATATCCTATTTCAGGTGAAAGACAATGAACGTCCTAACGTCCCTTATGGTAATAGGAATTGCCCACGCCTATACGATGACCTCGTTGGAAAATCCAATTTTACCAATTTCCTTAGGAAATACTTATATGACCATACAACACAATACTGCGTTTTATCATATCAATACAACTATCATATTACAAGGAATACACAAATTAGAAACAACATTGAGTTCATTATATCAATTAACACAGATGTTGAATAAAACAACATGGTCCACTCTGTTCCAAACAAACATTGAAACAAGTCAATTACAAGTAGACTTAATGAAACAAACGGTTAAGACTATTGGTAATAAAAGAAGCAAAAGGGGACTTCTCAATTTTATGGGAACAGCTCAGAAATGGCTCTATGGTACTTTAGATTCAGAAGATGGTGCTAGATACGATTCATATATTCAAATCTTAAATGAAAATCAAGGTACTATCAATAAAAATCTAGAAAAATAAGCACAAGTATTAAAGAAAGTCACAAAAACATTCCATGACCAATTCTTAAATGTTGAAGCTAATCAAAAGCTCTTAGCAGAGAAAATTGATAATATTACTAATGAAAATCATAATTTTCACACCATGTTAAACTTCAATTTGATATTGAACAACATAAACATGCAAAGTAATAAGATACAAAATTTAATAGATCATATTCAACTTGCTATTAATTTCGCACAGCTAGGAGTTATGCATTATACGATCCTTCAACATAATGAACTGAATCAAATACTGCATAATATACCTAAACAACAGCAGATTCCATTTGACAACGTAATCAAATATTTTGAAACTATGAAAACACAAGTTAAAATCCAAAACGAACTTATAATATTTGTAATTTATACACCTATTATTGACCCAAGACCTTTTCTTTTGTATAAATTATATCCTATCCCAATCCAAAACCTCACGGTTAGAATTAAGTTCCCTTACTTGATACTTACTACGGACTCATATTATAATATCCAATGGGAATGCCCAAGAGTCGAAAACATATACTTGTGTAACGAAGAAATGCTTAAACAAGAAGAACCATGCGTCTACAGTCTAATTACTGACGGACAACAAAAGTGCTCATTCGTAAAAATACATTACGAAGAACCAACAACTAAACAACTCGCAAATGGTCAACTATTGATCATACCCAAAAAGAGTCAAACCATTGTTACCAAATGTGATAAAATTAGTCACATGGACATATTGATGAAACCAACTCTAATCACTCTCGATACTTGTCGGATAACAATAAACAATCAGACATTCAAAAGGATAAATGAAAATTTCAACTTTGAATTGAAAATACCAAAAATGGACATAGTAGATCTAACAGAAAATATTACTACGCTCAAGATCAAAGAATTAAACCACGAGACACTTCAAGAAGCCTTTGAAGAAGCAAAGAAGTTAGAAGTTCAACCTTTGAAAGAACTTAACTATTCTTACAATTATACTAATACTTATATAATCATAGGATTAAGCATTGTAATCATATTTTTAGTTTCAGCATACTATTTTTGTAAAAAGAAGAAAACTTCAACAAATGTGCAAATCGAATTGTCAGATTTGGGTCATCAATCAAAACAACCCGAATTTGCAACATCTTAAGGTGGGAGGAGTTATATTGAACGATTCCCATATCAACTAATGTTAATTAGTTAATCAATCTATTGCTTTAAAGGAGCATACTAATTGCTCGCCCACGATGACATCACAATTGTTGACGTTTTTAGTGAATATTGCTAACTTGCATTTATTGTTTATAAAAAGCGGTGCAGCCATGTACAATTGTTCTTTTGCTTTCATGCTTTGCAGCAGCAACTAGTTCCACCAGTCTTCATATGTTACTTTACTTTTACTTTTAATTAAAATAAAGTTTTTAAAAAAGTAAAGTTTCTTATTTGAAACTTAATTAGCTGGAGCAACAACAATAAACAAACAAAAAAATCATATTTATCGAATTAAATGTTCAAGAATCATAAAAAGAATTTATTGTTGACTTTAAAAGATAACAGGCGGTGAGCTTATCTTTTTTTGAGGCTTTTTGTGCAAAACTGATTTTGGTAAATATTGTAATTAAGCACTGTTTGCGTTGGCCACTTTTCACAAAAATAACATCACAGATTAACGATAATGTAACGAACACTTCATGAAAATTTCAAGTTTTTCACTGTACTATAACCGCTGAAATCTTAGTTTTATCGCGGAGCACATAAATACGTGCATACTTGTTGGAATAATAAGAGCAAGATGCCGCCCTGATTAACAAATCAGATTAGATTTTCGGTGGTTTTCTTATATGTACGAAAACCATGCCGCCGGAAGGCGGTTTTCTTTTTCACAGATACAAATACCGCCGGCGGTCGTTTAGCCAGTGTGTAATTATAAACCTAAAAAAAAAACGTCATTTAGAGTTTGCAATTACATTAGATATATGTAGTTGAGATAAAAATTTCAAAAATTGTTACATAGGTTGAGAAAGGGATTTGAATGTATACGAGAAAAGACAAAGTTATTGGAATGTAATGCAATAAAACAGGCAAATACTGTGATATATTTCATGATGTTATATTACTTATTTTCTTAGATCTAGTTATTAGGTTTATTTTATTTATTATCGCTATAGTAATTACCAATTGTTAAAAATATTTTAGTTTATCAGTCTAAATAGGGCATTCGGGCATGCCAATAAAAAGAAAATCAGCCAGGGTACATATTTCGATTGTGTTACAATTAGTCTATGATGTCACAAAAGTGTCACTTAGTAGATAATTCGTTCTGTTTAACTTTACCAGGATGTTTAAAGCATTAAATTTAAACTACAAATATAGTAGAAACAGGTTTTCTGCTTACCGGCAACCAGCGTCAATCGATCGGTACTGAAATCTGTACTGGGCGCAGGACACAGTAGATGCGGAAAAAAAAAAAAAAAAAACTGATTCGTTGTTAGCATTTGGCGTTGTTTCTTCATCAATATTGCAGCATTGGATAATGTGTTACCCAAAATTATTTTCAAGAACCAAAGTTGGTGTTCATGGGTGTTATGGGTTTAGCGACGTGGACATTATTCCATATGTAGCACTGGTAGTTTACACGACTGATGTGGTTTTTAAGTGAAGTTTTGCAGGGAGGTAATAGACTCAATTCAACAAAGTGTGTATTTGGCAATGCAGAGATCACTGTATAGGAGAGTAATATTGTGTGAACAAATCGCACCGTAGCTTATTTATATCTGTGTATTCTTTATTACTGTACAAGTAACAGATAAATTCCTCCTATCACTTACTTGTCTATGATTGTAAAGCCCGCATTACATCTGTGTATTTTTTCGTGTATTTCTACATGTATTAATACATGAATGTATGCACGTAATAAGCATGTAAATGAACAACCAATATTTCCCCTTTATATTTGTGTATTTCTTCATGTAGAAATAAATATGAGAAATGGAATTAATAATATTATTTTCCAGCTATATCTTCTCAATAAACAAACCGTGCAAAACGGAGGGAAGAATTTCTTAAAAATACATATTATATAGTTTATAAACGCCCCTTCTCCACCGAAAAGTTTTATTGAAATGTGAATAAATTCAAAAAAATACATTTTGCCGCGGATTTTCACATTTTTCCGGGATATGCTGTAATTGGCATGAGGCAAACAACTAAAACTAAACTACATGGTAATATCAACCAAAAAAATATGTGGCTCGAAAATTCCCACCAGGAATAATGGAGGTATATACAAACCGCTCAATAGCACTTAATTTGAGATACAGTATTTACTGCAGTTTAAAGTAGGTAGGTACCTGTAACTGAAGAATAATTTTCTGCTGCAATAACTAAGCATGATATTCCGTAAGTGTATTATGGCACTGATTCAGATTCCGCACCCGCGTATAGCACTCGAAATTTATATTTCAAATTTAACAAATGGGATTGTGCTAGGTGCCCCATACATGTACGGAATGAATAAACGTAACTGGTAACGCACTATCAGTAATAATTACTCATTGAAAAACACACGTTCATTATAAAATCTTATAGGCGTTGGTTGCCGGTAAGCAAGAAACCTACTTTTACTGTGTTTGTACTTATTAAGCTGAATGCGTCACTCAATGTTGTTATAAATTACCACAAATATTAACTTCAGCATTGCATGTTAAATTTTATTTTATTTTTTATCCGAATGCCTTAATATATGTTTCTTCATATTGCTTTTTTGTCTAAATTTTGCGCTACAAATGGCACATTCAAAAAGAAAAATACCCGAGTGTATTAGTTGATGATCCTTCAAATTCTGTTTTCGTTTAAATTTTCCTTTGCAAATGTCACATTCAAAAATATAAATATTCGAATGTGTCAGTTTATGTCTTTGCAAATCGTTTTTTCGTTTAAATTTTGCTTTGCAAGCGTCACATTCAAAAGAATAATTATTGGAATGTGATACTTTGTGATTCCTTAAATCGCCTTTTCGTTTAAATTTTGCTTCGCAAGTTTCACATTCAAAAGAATAAATATCCAAATGTGTTAGTTTGTGATTTTTCAAATGGGCTTTCCGTCCAAATTTTGCTTTGCAAATGTCACATTCAAAAGGACGAATATCCGAATGTGTTAGTTCGTGACTTTTCAAACTGAATTTTCGTTTAAATTTTGCTTTGCAAATGTCACATTCAAAAGTATAAATATCCAAATGTGTCAGTTTGTGACTTTTCAAATTCCTCTTTCGTTTAAATTTTGCGTTGCAAATGTCACATTCAAAAGGAAAAATATCCAAGTGTGTCACCGAATGATATTTCAAACGTGATTTAGTTTTAAATAAAGCATTGCAAATGTAACATTGGAATTTTCCAATAGCATCTGGTTTTAAACAATGGGCATCACTTGAATATGTTTCTTCTTTCATAAATATTCCTTTATTTGAATCTATCAATTGAATATCTGATTCTTCTATTTTATTTTTAATGTCATCTTCTAGATATTTACTAATCATGAACCTAAAAAAAAACGTCAGTTAAATTCTGAAATTACATTAAATATATAAGAATTCCAAAAATTAATACATAAGTGGAGAAGGGAGGTTTGGATGTAGGCACACCAGAAAAGACAAAGTTTTTGTAATGATGTAATTTTTTTTATTAAATGTCAATCAACCAAACTCTTTCGGCAAGATGGTCGATCCTGAAAAAATGAAAATTTTCTAAATTGCTACTGTCAGATGAAATAGGCTTTTCTAAAATGTCAATGACCTATCTTTCATTCGAAACATCCTACAGAAAAACTTTCTATTGAAAAAAAAATCGTAATAAAACATACTACTGATACTTTGAGCGTTCCAAATAAATAAATAAATAAATAAATATAGCCTCTATTAAACCGTAACATGAGTATAAAAATCCACTATTTCAAATAATTCATGGGGATGGCGCAGTCTAGCTTTCAGTAGCTACTCTACTGAACCATCCCAGAACTCATAAAATAAATAATAAATTGCGCACTATACCTATACTACCTACAAAGATTAATTTTAGGGAAAAAAAAAGTTCCAAGATAGGCAACCTGTAAATATAATTCGATTCAAATACTCAAAGCTTGAGATTAACAAAAATAACTATTATAAATGGAGAACGGCAACAACCATTACAATCATAGTTGCAAACAGAAAACACTTTAACCCTCGGGCGGGCGCGCATTTGAAAATCACATTAGCAGGCGCGCTGCGGCACTGCATGCCGCCTGCAGAAAAATGTACGAAATGATTCAAAATATCAAAATTTATTTTTAAATAGAGTAAAAAAATTAAGTAAATTGTAATTCTAGGCAACTAAATGAAATCCTTAATACTAATTTCGTAAAAACACAAAAATAATATTCATAATATTTGTACTATTTTCCTTTCAATTTTACTTACATGACCAGGCGCGCTGACGGAACAGAATGCCGAAAACTCAACACCTGCAAGTTCAAGAAACCACTGACATCTGAACAAGCGCTCTAAGGTCGTAAATTGTGCCTAGTAGGTTTGCTAATATAGTCATTTGAGCATAGCTAGACGGACAATATGATAAAATCCAAAATATTTGCGAAATCGTTGAATTAGTAAAAAGACCGATAGCGCACTTGCCCGAGGGTTAAAGAAATTTAAAAAAAAACTCCAAATCTTTCAAATGGCTTTTGTACTTTATTTTAAAAAAATTTAAATTCAAGTTAACCAGAGGTTATTGGACAGAAAGTTAAAATGGCATTGAAAGTAGAGGACTTCTAAAACAAAGCATTTTAATGAAGCGGCATCGTTAATTTATTCCTATAGGTACCTTACATTTACAGAGTGAATGGTACTTCTATAGGAGTAAGGCATTCTTTTAGAAAAGTCAGTGGATTCGGGATTTTGTAAAATTTTCATAACAAATATGACAAAATTTAAAATCCTTCTATTCTCCATTTTAAGTTATTCAAATTGTAGAAACGCGTTACAAACATGATCATACTTGCGTAGATGTCCCTTTGTTTCATAAATATCTTGATATTTTCGGTCAACCAAGGAGGGCTTAGCTTTGTTATACGCGATACCTTAATAAGTGTATGTACATTAAATAAGGCCAAAAGAATTTATATTATTTTTTCTATTAATTTCATTTTCTTAAATAATATTATTCAATGGGAAATTATGCATATGTTGTTGGAAATTATTAACATTTAAATTTCGAAAACATCGATATTTTATTATTTTTGGTACTGCTGGTTCAAGATAGAAGTCCAAAGAACAATAAATTAATTTATGGTCAAAAATGCTATATGTATTTAGAGTGCCCGATTTAACAACATCCAGAATTAGCTATTGATTGTTAAATTATTCCTCAAATTTAGTTTCGATTAAATTTGAAACCTTATCGGCAATGTCCTGGAGAAATTTTCCATTACAAATGTTGTTTTGATCTTTCACACATCGGTAGTAGAAGTTTATAAGCCCATGTCATACATTGCACTTATTCCAGCAAAATATGACAGAAATCACTACTCAATCCAAAAAACTCATTGATTATTTGTCACTTTAAAAACCAATTTATTTAGAGCGATGTTGAATACAACTGTTACTCACTGTGCGCCATCTTTCTTCCAAAAACTGAATACATGGATTTTAAGTAAACTCTATACATTACTGTAATTATTTATGCAGTTGCAGTGTTTAAGGTAGGACGATTGAATCTATGTTTAATATAAAAAACATCATGCAATCCTGTGTAAAAATCGGTTAGTTCGGATTCATAAGGATCAAAATTGCTTGAAAACTAAAACTAAACAAAAAGTTCAATCCGCTTGAAGCAAAAGTTTATTCCACCAGCAGTACACTTAATATGGAAATAACGGAAAATCTTAGTGAAGAACAAAAATCTTTATATACCTAAACTTATTTTACTAGCGAATAATAAACAGACGGAAGAACTCTCAGCAAAGTTTGAAAATACAATAATTAACATAAAGAAGGACGTGGAAAAAACCAACACAGAAATAGAAAAGTTGAAAACAAAACAGATCGAACAGGAAAGAAAAAGTCGCAAAAATAATGTGGTAATATTTGGTCTAAAAAATCAACCACAACAACAGACAGAACTACTTCAATACACACTACACTCAGTAAATGAACTGCTCAGCATAAATATTGCAGAAGAACTCATAAACAACGTATACAAAATCGGTAAGCAAGAGAATCCACCTATAGTACTTGAATTCATCTCTTATCTAAAGAAGATCACCTTTTGTTTGCAAACAAAGATAACTTAAAGGATCTCAAAGACAAAAAAATTGCTATTGCAAATGATCTATGCAGAGAAGATAGGGACGATAGTAAAACTTTAAGAAAACACTTCAAAATTGCTAAATCCCAAAACCATGATGTTAAAATACAGGGCTATAAATTAATTGTGAACAGCCACACATATACAGTTCAACAACTAAAGGATATTGAGGAAGAAGAGAGTCACAGTGATATAAGCGAAGAAGATCTAGAGACAGAAGAACAACCGGACGAAATAATAACTACCGAGATAGAAAAGAACGCGAAGAAAACAAATAATAAGCATAACGGAATTGAACAAATACCGAATACAAGCAGCGCTACCCAACCGCTGGTGAAAAAGGTCTCGCCAGTTAAAAAACCTAAACGGAAAAGAATGAGAATCTCCTATAGTCCGAAGTACACGAGAAGCAGTCAGCAGAAGTAAATTGTCGTATTTAATCTAACATATATTTTCTCTCTCTTTTTTTCTCTCTTGCATTCTTAATGCATAGTCTCCATTATTACAATTTGAAATTGGGTGTATAATTAATAATTATGGACAATTGAATATTATCTAATATATATATATTTTTTTTTCTTAATTGCTCTGTTTTTGCAACCAATGTTAGCAAAATGTGTAAGATTAATATTGCCCATCTAAATACTAGATCTCTAATAAACAGATTTGCCGAAACAAATTATTTAATAAATCAGTATGACTTTTTTGCAGTGACTGAAACCTGGCTTACTGATGCTATTCAACAAAATTTTGTAAATGTTTCTGACTATTTATTTTTTCGAAAGGACCGTAGTGATGGAAGGCGTGGGGGAGGTGTAGGCATGTACGTAAAGACCTATTATAAATGTGAAGTTAATTTACCTTTTAATAGTTCTTGTGGCACAGAATACCTCTGGCTAAAAGTAAAAATAGATAGAAGCATTATAATAATTGGCGTAATATACAGGCCCCCTAATATCAATTTATTAAATTGTATTGAAACATTAGAAAAAAGTATGTCATTCCTGTTGCCGAAATGTGACAATTTGATTATTTTGGGAGACTTCAATGTTAATATGCTAGAAGAAAATATAGTCTCACGTAGTTTTAATTCTTTTGGTTTAGTTCAAATTATAGAAGATCCAACAAGAATAACCGGCTAAAACATCTACTTTATTAGATCCAATATTTGTAAGTGCCACTAATTTAGTTTCGTTATCAGGTACAATTAATACCGATCACATATCCGACCACCAATTAGTTTTTTGTGAGCTAAATATTAAAATTTAAAAATTTGAACAGAAGTTTATTACTTTCAGAGACTTCAAATATTTCAATGAAGTGTTTTTTCAAAGAGATTTGTACAAAATACCGTGGAATAACATATACTATAATCATAATATAGACTTAAAAGTAGAATTGTTTACTACTTACATAACAAATTTATGTATAGAGCACGCTCCAATAAAAACTGTAAGGGTAAGCAAACCACCAGCTCCGTGGTTAACACCAAATCTGAAAATTATCACAAAACAGAGGGATGCAGCTCTTAAAAGATTCAAGAAAAGCAAAACTGATGAAAACTGGGCTAACTACAAAAGATTGCGGAATTTCGCACTCGCCTCTATGAGACGCGAAAAAACAGCCTATCTAAACTTTTTGCAAGAAAGTAATAGCCAGAAAAATATTTGGACAGGGCTCAAAACACTTAATATAAAGACTCAAGATAAAAAAGATATACCGAAATTTTTGCAAGACCCTGAAAAAATTAACAATTTCTTTATTTCCGTTTTTAATAAAAGTAATAATTGTAACGACAAAATACGCTATTATAACAATGAAAAACTTAACGAATCTCTTTGTTTTAATCTCAAATTAGCAACTCGTGAAGAAATAAGACAAGCCATAATCTCCTTGAAATCTAATGCTAGTGGTATAGACCGTATCTCACTGCAAATGATTAAATTATGTTTACCTAAAATTCTGGATCATATTACACATATTGTTAACTGTTGCTTGGAAACGAGTTACTTTCCAAATTCGTGGAAAGTTGCTTTGGTCTGTCCTCTACCTAAAGTCAATAATCCCAAGAGTATAAGTGATTTGAGACCCATCAGCCTTCTTCCTGTCCTGTCTAAGATTCTGGAAAAAATTGCAGCTACACAGATTATCAATTACTTGGATATCAATAAATTACTTCCAAAATTTCAATCAGGTTTTCGAAAACAGCACAGCACCACAACTGCTTTGCTTGATTTAACTGATAACATTTTCAGATCTATTGACAAAAAATGTGCATCTGTGTTAGTCTCATTAGATTATTCAAAAGCCTTCGACACAATAGATCACGAACTTATGCTCTCAAAGCTAAATTTTTATGGTTTTGGTAAAAGCTCTGTTAGTTTTTTTCATAATTATCTTTCTTTGCGTAGTCAAAGAGTGTGTATCAGTAATAATCACTCCACCTCTCAAAAAGTAATCTCTGGTGTACCAGGTATACTGCAGACATCTTTAAAGAAGTTACTTGTTCTCACTTGCAATCATATATGCAGATGACACGCAGCTATTGCATACTTTTCATCCAGATAATTTTGAAGAAGCAGGGGTCAATATTTCATTAGAATTGCAAGCAATTTCTAAATTCTCTAAATCACATAACTTGAGGTTGAATGCAAAAAAACCAAAATAATTCTTTTTTGTCAAAATCAAAATCGAGCCATGTTAAAAGAAAATCTTCAAATAAACGTAGAAGATCAACTGTTGAATTTTTCAGATAATGTAAATATATTGGGCGTTACCATAGATGAATCCCTGCGGTTTACGAACTTCGTTAACAAGCTGACACAAGCAACCTATATAAGACTGAAAATTTCCTTAACTTTAAATTACGTAAAAAACTCTGTGAATCGTTGGTATTATCATTATTCAACTATTGCAATATCGTTTACTATCCTTGTCTGGATCTTGCCACAAAAAATCGTTTACAATATGTTCAAAATACATGCTGCCGATTAGTATTCAATTTACGAAAATATGACCATATCTCAAATTATTTATCTCGACTTAAATGGTTAAAAATTGATCAAACAGTGCACCTTCAATTTAGTACATTCTTGAACCGACTTCTTCATTTCTCCACACCCGTATATTTGAAAGAAAAACTTGTTTATAGACATGATATGCACAATGTTCCCATACGACACCGTAATACCTTATACATGCCTCATCACTCTACTGCAGTCTTTAAGAGATCATTTACATTCAATGCCGTAAAAGTGTATAATTCAATAGATCAGAGTCTTAAACAACTTCCAATACGGCAGTTTCGTCAAACACTAAAAAAAGCCTTTTGAATATTTCTCAGTAATGAACTAATATTAAGTCTTGTTGCGTTGAGTAAATATTAATTTTGTAGTTTGGCCATAGTAGCATATTTTTACATTTAGTATGTAATGAGATTTATATTAAATTCTTATCTTATTATTATTTTTTTTTTGTTACATTGAATTAGAATTTTGTAGTTTGGCCATAATAGTAGTTTTCTTTTTTTTTTTTTTTTGGGGAGGGTTTTTGTAATATCTATAAATGGGTTTGGTTTAATAGGTACCTACCTCGTACCTTGGAAGCGAGGTTATTGTTATGAAATTTTTTAGTTATTGTTCATTTTTTTTTTTTTTTTTTTTTTTTTTTTTTTGACTTTGACTAAGCAGTCATTCAGCCAGTTACTAAAGAGATATATATATATTATTAAAAATAAATACTAAACTAATCTAACCACACATAAGGACAGGGACACTCACTTCACGCCCAGGGACCTGTCAAGGCGACTTGTATTGACAAACAAATAGGCCACGGAAAGGACACATAAGGGAAGCTAAACTAACTATTAAAAATCTATCTATCGATTTATAATTTTAAATTTTACAGCTGTAGATTAGACTCGTGTACAAAGGTCATAATGATATTATTAATACGCGTATCAGATTGAGCTAACAAGTTGAGAATGTTAAAAGGGCTTTGTATGTTCTTAACTTGGAAAAGGTTTTGAAAAAAGTTTTCTCTTTGTTGTGTGTATTTTAAGCATTGAAAAAACAAATGATTTAAGTCGGAACGAACATAACAGAAGTCACATAGGTCCGAATTGCTTATTTTAATTTTAAAAAGGTGTGCAGGAAAGCACGCATGCCCAAAACGAAGTCTATTGATGGTTGTAATATATTTTCTAGCTACATTCATCTCATCATACCAAGGTTTTGGTAGTAGAGTTGGTTGGATTAGAGCATAATTGGTTTGACTGTTACTAACAAATGCTTCCCAATTACGTTTTCTTTTGTTGATTATACTATTTTTGATCATTCTGCTACCCTCCGATACGCAGGGCTGGATATGGACGATGTCCCCATTGTGAACTGCTTCTTTGGCGAGGTGATCGGCTAATTCGTTACCATAAAGGCCCATGTGAGCTTTCGCCCAGATAAAGATAATTCGTTTGCCTTTTTTCTGTAATCGATACCAGAGCTTTTTGATATCATGTAGGACTGTATTGATTTTATAGGACCATGTACGTAAATATAAGAGAGCTGTTAGTACTGATTTGGAATCCGATATGATTATGTTTGTGTTATATTTAGTATTAGATATGAGCTCAATTGCTTTTAGTATAGCAATGGCTTCAGCAGTAAAAATGGATATGTCGCTGTCTATTTTGTATTTTTTTGTTACGCTATATTCCCTATTGTACGCATAAAAGGCGGCTCTAACACCATCCTTATTTTTAGATCCATCGGTATAAATGTGCAAAGCATTTTCATACTGTGAAAGCTCAGCACGCAAAATGTTTATGTTTATAGTAGGTATTTCTGTATATTGAGGAAACTTTACAGTTACATTCTGGGCCAGACTAAAATATTCTATACCCAAAATTGAGTGAGTGTTAACACTATTAAAGAGAGAATTATAATCTCTATAAGCTAGACATAGCGGAGGTGATTTTTTTTTTTGCCAAAAGGTATTTGTTAAGTCTGAGACATTTAATATCGATATATTTTCTAATAGTGGTGTTTGTAAAAGAAAGTGTTTTAAAAGGAACTTGGCACTAAGGAGCTCACGTCTTAAAGGCAGTGGTAATTCAGTAGCCTCTGCCAACAGTGGTTCAATTGGAGTTGACTTCATAGCTCCTAGGCATAATCTTAATGCTTTATATTGTATTCTGTCAACTTTTTGTAGATGTGTTTTTGCTGCTGATCCATACAAGGTGCATCCATAATCGATAATAGATCTAACATATGCTCTATAAAACATAAGGGATGTTTTGACGCCGCAGCCCCACCAAGTTTTACAGACACTTCGAAGAAAATTTAAACCTTTCTCACTTCTAGTAATTATTGATTCAATGTGTGGATTCCAAGTGAGTTTCTTATCTATCATAACACCCAAATATTTAACTACTGTTTTGAAAGGGATATCCAGATTGCATAGATTTATGGTGGGTGTTATAGGAGTATTATGTCTTGTAAAAAGGCAGAAATTAGATTTATTTACTGAGAGATCGAAACCATTATCATCGAGCCAATTAAGTACTTTATAAAGTCCTTCCTCTAATAAATGTATTGACTGCTTATATTTTAGATGTTGTGTATAGAAGCAAAGGTCATCAGCATATTGCACGATACTTAAATTTGTTATCTTATGCAGGTCAGCTGTATATAAATTAAAAAGAAGGGGGCTCAAGACTGACCCCTGTGGTAAACCACAAAAGGCATGTTTCGGACCTAACCTATCATTAGAATTATTTCTTAAGTAAACACGTCGATCTCGATATATATTTACGATGGAAAATGCAATATTGTTTGGTATACGAAAATATTGTATTAGTTTTTGTTCTAAAATATCGAGATTCACCGAATCATAGGCACTTGTTATATCAAGGAACAGCGATGCGAAATATTCATTTTTTGAATACGAGTTTTGTATGTCTGTAACAATATACGTGACAGCATCTATTGTGCCATAACCCTTTCTAAAACCAAACTGATTAGACGGAAGTAAGTTTTGATTAAAAAGCCAAAATTCCAATCTAGATTTTATAAGTCTTTCAAGTGTTTTTAAAACGCAAGATAACAATGAAATTGGTCTATATGATTTTGCATCATTTGGATCCTTATTAGGTTTTTGGATAGGCACAACTAAAACTTTTTTGAATTCTTTTATTGTGATACCATGAATGAATATTTCATTAAAAAGGTCCAACAACATTTCCTGGGCCTTTAAAGGTAAATTTTGCAGCATGCAATATTTAATATCATCATACCCAGGGGCAGTGTTATTAGTTGATTTAATGGCATTGTTTAATTCAGAAATTAAGAAAGGTCTACATAGGAAATGATTGTGATCTATAGAGAAAGTAATGTTAGGGGGTTTGGGTAGGACAGAGGGAGGTGTTATGTTGTCATAGAATTCATTTAACCAGTCATCTTTTTCTGGTTTTTTGTATGCAGTTACTCTGTTCATTTTACGTGCTTGCGACCATATTTTGGTGGAGGGAGTATTTTTATTTAAATTGGAACACCAATTACACCAGCTGGCTCTAGCTTTAAGACTTAAAAAACTTTTTAGTTTCAGCTTGCACTTTTTGGCAGTTTAAATAATTTTCCATACTTGGGTTTTGTTTATATAATTTCAGGGCTTCCTTTCGTCTAAGCAACATAGGGTCACAATCTTGTGTGTCCCACCATGGAGCTGGTAATTTATTTTTAATTAAAAATGGTTTAAGTTTAGGTATAAATAGGTCAGCAGCAGTGTTAATACATTCAGTGAGAAAATCATATTTTTCAATATTATCGACAAAGTTAGGGGTATTTAACATCAATTGATCTATATAAGTATAGTAACCATTCCAGTTAGCTCTATTAACATTCCACTTTGTTTTTGGATGAATTATCCCAGAAAAATTTGCGTTGTTATATTCAAGTAGTATATTTATCGGGAAATGGTCAGATCCCAATGTATCTGATTCAATGCTCCACAGTGCTTTGGAAGCTAAATCTGGTGAGGAAAAACTCAAGTCTAAAACCGATTTGTTGCATCCCGGCCGTTGCACCCTTGTACTATCACCAGTGTTCAAAAGTATGTAGTCAAAATCATCAATTAATTTTGAAATTTGTATTCCAGTAGAGTTATTTTTGTGTGAACCCCACAAGGTACTATGTGCATTGAAATCACCTACGACTATAAATGGAGGTAAAATTTGAGAGCTAATGTTGCTCCAATCACTAAAGGAGGTATTCACATTAGGTGGTTTGTACACTGATAAAAAGGTTACTTTTTTGTCACCAACTAAAATTGTGGCACCGCAGATATTAATGCCTGTATTAAAATTCTGGTCTAAAGTTATGATACGGTACGCTAGGTTTTTTTTAATTAATATAGCTACACCCGCTTTACCATCTGCTCTATCCTTCCTTATAATATGGTACTCCTTAAAACTTACATTGTGGCCTGGCTTGAGCCAGGTTTCACAAATTAAAGCAACATCAATATTGTATTTATTTAAATAAATTTCAAAACTTTGTTTATTTGATATTAGGGAACGAGCGTTCCACTGCATTATTTTGATTTGAGTTGAATTAGCCATTCGGATTACGAGTTATAAGTGGAAGTTACAATAAGTTCAACCATTTCTTTTTTAAGGCTATCTAATTTAATATTTTTAATATCTTCTATTGTTTTAATTTTTCCAAGTAAACTTATTACATAACCTGATATACTATTTATAAGATTATTTTTTTCCTTTTCTAAAATATCTTGATTACTAAGTGTATTCGGTGCTAAGGGGGTAGAGGGACCAAAAGTAAAGGGAAACATAGGTTCTGGAGAATTTAAAATATTAATTTTTCGTTTTTTGTTTATATTTGTACAGGAAGATGTAGATGGTTGTGAATGTGACAGGATATTTGCTGGTAGTGAACGCCTCTGTGAGGGATTAGGTTGACTTAAACTGCTTTTTGTAAATTTATTGCTTAAAGGGGGAAAATTAGTGTGATAGTCACTTAGATTTTCCAAATTATTAAATCTGTTACTAGTAGTAACAGTTGCAAAAGAGTTTTCACAAAGCTTCTCAGCTTCGGTAAAAGTAATGTTGTTATCCACCATGATTGTTCTGATCTTTTGTTGTTTTTTAAAATAGGGGCATTTTGGAGAGACAGATTTGTGAGAGTTTCGTACTTGGCAGTGTATGCAGAAAACATCTGCTGTATCACAGTTATGAACTGTATTTTCGATCACCATTTGACCACAGGATATACACAATGAGTCTTTAGCGCGACATTGTTTTGATATATGACCAAATTTAAGACACTTGAAGCACTGAGCAGCCCTACCGTAAAATCTTTCAACTGGAAATGACACGCTATTTATTTTTACATCATTTGGTAGTAAATTACCTTCAAAGGTTAAAAGAACCATTTGTTTTTTGACTTTTATTGACTGCCCATCTTTATCGGTTACATTTTTTTCCATACGTTTGACACTAATTAAGCGAGAAGATGATTTAATATTAGTTGAAATATATTCTTCACTAAAAAATGTATCGACACCCCTTATAATACCTTTGGATTCGAGTATATGATTGGGAATAAAGGCTCGCAATTTTTCTGCTTTTAAGGCACTATTATTTAATAAGTCATTAGCATCCTTTAATGAGTGAAGCTGTACTCTAACCCTGTTTTTACCCATACTTTTGATTTCAATAATATTTTTTAAGAATAATTTTTTATGTAAAATATGTCCTACTTTTAAAGGATGTATTCTACCAAAGTTTTCTGACTCAGTGCTTTCTATCATAACGTAAATAAATTTAATATTGTACTTATCCGAAAATATATTAAACATTTTTTTGGGTTGATCGTTATCTGGTTGTTTTGTTGGTACAACATTATTTCCGTAATTTTCGGGTATTTCCATTGTATTGTCACTACCACCAGAGTCATTTAGGGCATTATTTAACGTCCCTTCCACGCCCTCCCCATCCGGGGGAGGCATTTTTAATATTTATTATTTAGCACTATTATTTGATTAAATCGCAAATTTTTAACACCGACTCTCCGGTAAAATATGATAAAAAAGAACGAATTCCGATAAGCCGATAAATACACTTGTATACCAAACAAGATCTCGAATCGAACTGTATTGTTCATGTTATTCTCATATTAACTAGGTATATCAATACCTACGATACTAATAATTTAGTTAAGTATTTTGGAATATATTTAATTTTGGTTAATTTAATGAATGGTTAAGTGTAAGAATAGCCACTTGGCTAAACTTCGCCATTACTGTTTTGCTAAATGTAGAACTTTTATTTAAATAAAGCCTTTTATTATTATTATTATTATTATTATTATTATTATTATTATTATTATACAATCACCATTACAGAACTACAATTGGAACAATAAAATGCTTAATCTAAAACAATTAGAACAATTTAAAAAAAAAAACTACATTCTTTACAAGCAAAATGTAAATCGCATTATAATCTTTGTTAAAATTTTAATCAACCCATTGTGGTTGCTAAATGGACGTTCAAAATTGTTCCACGTTTAAATTTTACAGAGCAAGCATTAAATTCACACTTATTTAGCTGAATGCGTCGCTGAATATTGTTTTAAATTACCACTGGTATTAACTTCGACGTTGCATGTTGCATTTAAAATTTTTCTCATCCTAATGCCTTAATATGTGTTTCTTTAAATAGCTTTTTTGTTTAAATTTTGCTCTACAAGTGGCACATTCAAAAGAATAAATATTCGAATGTGTTCGTTTGTGTATGTTCAAATAGCTTTTTCGTTTAAATTTTGCTTCGCAAGTGTCACATTCAAAAGGATAAATATTCGAATGTGTTAGTTTGTGACTTTTCAATTCGCCTTTTCGTTTAAATTTTGCTTTGCAAGTCTCACATTCAAAAGAACGAATATCCGAATGTATTAGTTTGTGATTCTTCAAAACGCGTTCTTGTTTAAATTTTGCTTTGCAAGTATCACATTCGAAAGTATAAACATCCGAATGTGTTAGTTCGTGAGACTTCAAATCGCGTTTTCGTTTAAATTTCGCTTTGCAAGTATCACATTCAAAAGGATAAATATCTGAATGTGATACTTGATGTTTCTTTAAAAAGCATTTTTGTTTAAATTCTGCTTTGCAAGTGTCACATTCAAAAGGATAAATATTTAAATGTATTAATTGGTGATTTTTGAAAATGTATTTTTGCTTAAATTTTGCTTTGCAAATCTCACATTCGAAAGGATAAATATCCGAGTGTATCAGTTTGTATTTCTTTAAATTGCTCTTTCGTTTAAATTTTGCGTTGCAAATGTCACATTCGAAGGGAAAAATATAGAAGTGAATCACTAAATGTGCTTTTAAATTTGATTTAGTTTCAAATGAGGCATTGCAATTGTAGCATTGAATTTTTTTAATAGCATCTGGTCTCGCTGAATTGGCACCACTTGAATATTTCTCTTCTTTTATGAATATCCCTTTATTTGGATCTATCAATTGAATATCTGATTCTTCTATTTCATTTTTAATGTCATCCTCTAGATATTCATTAATCATAAATTTAAAAAAACACGTCAGTTAGTTACATTTTAAAATTACATCAGATATAAGTGGGATAAAAATTACAAAAATTAATACATAGGTCGGGTCGAGAAAAGTGGTTTCACTATACACCAGAGAAGGCAAAGTTCTTATACTGATGTTTTTTTTTTTTGTGTAACCAGGTAATATGCCGACTATTTGGCGTGTAATTTCCTTTTTCAGCTCCGCAATAGTGTTTGGTTTATTCTTGTAGACTCTGCTCTCTGGATACCCTTAGAGAAAAAAATCTGCGGGAGTTAAATCACATGATCGCGGCGGCCAATTGGACATGAAACTTTTTGCGCAGTCAGTCAATTGTTTTTCCAGCAGTGTCGCAAATGGTACCGTCCTGTTGAAACCAAAGTCCACATTGTCCAAATGTTCCCACAAAAAGCCTGTTACTATGTTCCGATAGCGCGCGTCAATAAGCGTAACAGTAACAGCATGTGCTTGGATTTTCAGTCATACTTTCCCTAACAATGGCAATATTTTTTGATGTTAGCTACGGATCCAGTTTGCTCTAATTTTTGGACATTCAAATTGTCCTCTCACAACAGGTTGATTTTGCCCACTATCTATTTTTCCTTGATCGCCCATTTCTATAATAGGCTAGGCTTGCATAATTTCAACGCGTTGTTCCGTGGTATTGCTCCATTAATAATTTTATTCATGTTTCTAGGTAAGAAATCTCATATTGCCGCTGACAATTACACTAATGTTTCAAAAATATAACAGACTGTAATATGGCAATTCAATTTGAATCATCCTTGATATTGTGTCAAGCAAATAATGATTATTATTGTTCTGACGATGGTACTTATCGGATATCGAAGTGACGTTGAGGAAGCGGCTCAATCTGCTTTATCTAGAATTATTTCAGGAAGTCAGAGAGCAAAATACAACAATCAAATTTTCATAATTTTTATAATAAATATTATATTTTCAATAATATAGGTACTTCAAGTGGTTTAGCCTTAATGTTATCAAAAATTTTATTTCTGTATTTTTTGCAACTAATGATGAAATGTACTTTTCATTACCAGTTGTGAAAAATTTTACTTTTCGCAACTGGGTGATGAAAAGTAAGACATTCGATAACTTCAACGAGTTTTGAAAAGTGTTAAAATTAAAAAATAGTTATTTTTCTTTCTCTTTATCGACATCTTCGAAAATTTTCTCGAAAACCAAATACATGAATTGTAAGTGAATTTTATGCATTACTATATAATTATTTATTTATACAATCACCACATTACAAAACTTAACGCTACAAATAGTACAATAAACTGCTTATTCTAAAACAATAAGAAAAACTTAAAAAAAGAAAAACATTCTCAACACGCAAAATGTAAAAAGCATTATAATTATTGTTGAAATATTAATCAACCCATTAATCAAAATTGTTCCACAATTAAATTTTACAGAGCAAACATTAAATTCACTCCTATTTACCTAAATGTTGTCTTAAATTACCACTGGTATTAACTTTGACGTTGCATGTTGCATTTCAAATTTTTCTTATTCTAATGCCTTAATATGTGTCTATTCAAATGGCTTTTTCGTTTGAATTTTGCTTTACAAGTGGCACAAACAAAAGAATAAATATTCGAATGTGTTAGTTTGTGTTTATTCAAATCACTTTTTCGTTTAAATTTTGCTTTGCAAGTATCACATTCAAAATAATAAATATCCGAATGTGTTAGTTTATGACTTTTCAAATCACCTTTTCGTTTAAATTTTGCTTCGCAAGTGTCACATTCAAAAGAATAAACATCCAAATGTGTTAATTTATGATTCTTTAAATTGCTTTTTCGTTTAAATTTTGCTTTGCAAATGTCACATTCAAAAGGATAAATATCTAAGTGTACTAATTGGTGACGCTTGAAAATTTGTTTTTGTTTGAATTTTGCTTCACAAGTGTCACATTCAAAAGTATAAATATCCGAATGTGTTAGTTCGTGATTCTTCAAATCTCTTTTTCGTTTAAATTTTACTTTGCAAGTGTCACATTCAAAAGAATAAATATTCGAATGTGTTAGTTTGTGAATTTTCAAATTGCCTTTTCGTTTGAATCTGACTTTGCAAGTGTTACATTCAAAAGGATAAATATCCGAATGTATTAATTGGTGTTTCCTGAAAATGTCTTTTTGTTTAAATTTTGCTTTGCAAGTTTCACATTCGAAAGGATAAATATTCAAATGTGTTACTTTGTGATTCTTCAATTGGTTTTTACGTTTGAATTTTGCTTTGCAAGTGTCACATTCAAAAGGAAAAATATCGAAATGTATCACTAAATGTTTTTTTAAATTTGATTTAGTTTTAAATAAGGCATTGCAATAGTAACATTGGACTTTTTTAATAGCATCTGATCTTGGTGAATGGGCATCACTTGAATATTTCTCTTCCCTCATAAATATCCCTTTATTTGGATCTATCATTTGAATATCTGATTCTTCTATTTCATTTTTAATGTCATCCTCTAGATATTTACTAATCATGAACCTAAAAAAACCTCAGTTAGTTAAATTATGAAATTACTTTAGATATATTTAGGTGGGATAGAAATTTTAAAAATTAATACATAGATCGAGAAGGGAGGTTTGGATGTAGGCACACCAGAAAAGACTAAGTTTTTGTAATGATGTAATTTAAATGTCAATCAACCAAGCGCTTTCAGTCGGTCCTGAAAAAGTGTATAATTTTCAAATTGCTACTGTCAGATGAAATAGGCTTTTCTAAAATGTCAATGACCTATCTTTCATTTGAAACATCCTATAGAAAAACTTTCTATTGAAAAAAAAATCGTAATAAAACATACTACTGACATTTTTGAGCGTTTCAAATAGTTTAATAAATAAATATAGCCTCTATTAAACTGTAACATGAGTATACAAATCCACTATTTTAAATAATTCATGGGGATGGCGCAATCTAGCTTTCAGTAGCTATTCTTCTGAACCATCCCAGAACTCATAAAATAAATAATAAATTGCGCACTATACCGGGTGACAATAAAACTACTACCCATGGCGGCATTTCTTGACGACTCGAGATAGAAATATGCAACCCGGTTTGTCGATAGAGTTGAAAATTGTGAACAATTTTAATATAAAAACAATTTAATGTCTTTTCCGGTTATGCCGGAAATGGCAGTTGTCACGTAAAATACAAACAAATAGGAATTACGACATATTTTTGAACCAATCTATTTCAAAAACTATCAATTTTTGACATAGGGTATGTTGGACAAAAGTTATTTAAAATTCTTCAGAGAGTCCAAAAACATATATATTTACAGGGTGTCCCATTTAAAATAACAAAGTCAATGCCATTTTTGGTGAAACCGGAAAAAGACATTCAATTGTTTTTATATTGAAATTGTAACGTCACATTTTTAATTTACAACATTTCCTATTTTGGAACCCAGCACCAACACCTAAAGTCGAGTAGATTTACATTTTATTATGTAACAACTACTTCATTTACATATTTGCCAGAATATTTATTTATTTCTTATAACATTCATCATCAACAATTGGCGACTGGTGTGATTTTGCAGTTTTGGCACCGATGTGCAGCCGCCAAAATGTCGGGGTACCAGGTTTCACATCGTCTGACATAATTTGGTTATGGGACTGTCTACTACTTAAGAGTTCGATGTCCAGGAAATTGAGGGAGCACTTCGGCCCTAAAAAATATATTATTAGTTCAGTGAGGCGAATTTACGATGCAACTAGATCTACAAGTTTCCGCTGTTTACATCATTTAAACCTACAATAAAAATGTGGGTTAGGGCCTTGTTTTTGTAATTAATGTATCGATTACTTGCCATTGATTATTTGTCACTTTAAAAACCAATTTCTTCAGAGCGATGTTGAATACAACTGTCACTCACTGTGCGCTATCTTTCTTCCAAAAACTAAATACGTGGGTTTTAAGTAAACTTCATACATTACTGTAATTATTTATTTATACAATCGCCATTACACAACTACAAATGGAACAATAAACTACTTAATCTAAAACATTAAAAAAACTTAAAAAAAAAACTACATTCTCTACACGCAAAATATGGAACGCATCAAAATCCTCGTTAAAATGTTAATCAACCTATTGTGGGTGCTAAAGGAACATTCAAAATTGTTTCACATTTAAATTTTACAGAGCAAACATTAAATTCACACTTATTCAGCTGAATACGTCGCTAAACGTAATCTTGAATTACCACTAGTATTAGCTTCGACGTTGCATGTTCCATTTCAAATTTTTCTCATCTTAATGCCCTAATATGTGTCTCTTCAAATTACTCTTTCGTTTAAATTTTGCTTCACAAGTGGCACATACAAAAGAATAAATACTCGAATGTGTTAGTTTATGTATATTCAAATCACCTTTTCGTTTGAATTTTGCTTTACAAGTGGCACATACAAAAGGATAAATATTCGAATGCGTTAGTTTGTGATTCTTCAAATCGCATTTTCGTTTAAATTTTGCTTTGCAAGTGTCACATTCAAAAAGAAAAATATTCGAGTGTATCAGTTGGTGATATTTCAAGTCAAATTTTTGTTTGAATTTTGCGCTACAAGTGGCACATTCAAAAGAATAAATATTCGAATGTGTTTGTTTGTGTATGTTCAAATCGCCTTTTCGTTTAAATTTTTTTTGACAAGTGTCACATTCAAAAGGATAAATATTCGAATGCGTTAGTTTGTGATTCTTCAAATCGCATTTTCGTTTAAATTTTACTTTGCAAGTGTCACATTCAAAAGGAAAAATATTCGAGTGTATCAGTTGGTGATGTTTCAAGTCAAATTTTCGTTTAAATTTTGCGCTACAAGTGGCACATTCAAAAGAATAAATATTCGAATGTGTTTGTTTGTGTCTTTTCAATTCCCCTTTTCGTTTAAATTTTGCTTTGCAAGTGTCACATTCAAAAGGATAAATATCTAAGTGTATTAATTGGTGACGTTTGAAAACGTTTTTTTGTTTGAATTTTGCTTCACAAGTATCACATTTAAATGTATAAATATCCGAATGTATTAGTTCGTGACTCTTCAAATCTCTTTTTCGTTTAAATTTTGCTTTGCAAGTGTCACATTCAAAAGAATAAATATTCGAATGTGTTACTTTGTGTTTTTTCAAATCAACTTTATGTTTGAATTTTGCTTCACAAGTGGCACATACAAAAGAATAAATATTCGAATGTGTTCGTTTGTGTATGTTCAAATCGCCTTTTCGTTTGAATTTTGTTTGACAAGTGTCACATTCAAAAGGATAAATATTCGAATGCGTTAGTTTGTGATACTTCAAATCGCATTTTCGTTTAAATTTTGCTTTACAAGTGTCACATTCAAAAGGACGAATATTCGAATGTGTTAATTTGTGACTTTCCAAATTGCTTTTCTGTTTAAATTTTTTTTTGCAAATGTAACATTGGAATTTTTTCAAAACATCTGGTCTCGATGAATTGGCATCTCTTGAAAATTCTTCCTGCATAAATATCCCTTCATTTGGATCTATCAATTGAATATCTGATTCCTCTATTTCATTTTTAATGTCTTCCTTTAGATATTCATTAAACATAAACCTAAAAAAAAAGTCAGATAGTGAGATTAAATATAGGTGGAATAAAAATTGAAAAAAATAATATATAGGTCAAGGAAGGAGGTTTTGGATGACAAATTTTTTGGAATGATGTAATTTTTTTATTAAATGTCATTCGAGCATTTACAGTAAGATGGTCGGTCTTAAAAATATATATGATCTTGAAATTGATGAAATAGGTTCAGAATAAGAGCTTATAAAAAATAAGATAGACAATAGTAACATGCAACCGTTTTGTTGCATTTTGTATTACAAATAATTGTCATTTTTCAATGTCAAAGTAAATTTCTAATGCCCGGTTTTATAAGCTCAGGTTACCCCTGCCCTGAGAGTTAATCCGGTAACAGGTGGGTAATGCTTCGTTTTATAAACCAGAGTGGGAGTTAACCCTGTCCTTCCATTTGGTTCGTGGTAACTCTGGAGTTTAGCGGTTGTCATGCGCAAAATGCAGAAATAAAATGAGGGGTTATTGCATATTGTCAAAAACAAAATAATGCACATTATAATTATCTTTCTAGTGAAGTTATAAACTTTACTTTTTCCGCCACCGGTTTTGAATAACTCTTGTTTTTCATCGGATTTTCTTTTTCCACATTTTTTTTTTTTATGTTCTTTCATTTTTCCCTCAACTACGTGTATCTAGACTCTGCATATTCAGATGTCACTATTTGCCATATAACATCCTTTTTTTTCGTTGTAACTGCATAATTTTTTTTATTTTCTAAAATGTGTTTGCATTATATAGCATTCTCTTCAACTAATGTTAATCGTCCTAAGCATCAACATCAATGGGATAAATACATCAGTAAAAGACGTTTCTAATACGGAATATTTAGCCATAATGTCATCTTAAATTCCTCCGTTGTTGTTGTTGAGAGAGATCTCTCTCTTTTCCTCCTCCTCCGTTGTTGTTGTTGAGAGAGGAAATAATGTCAAAACAATTTTTAACTATAATGTATAAAGCACTGGTGCAGTCATTAATAAGACATGTGAAGAAGTTTATACATAGTTCTGTCCTATCCCAGCTCAATGTTACTTAAAACTATATTCTTAAGGTTATGAATAAAAAAGAAAAACGACATTCAACTAGTCTTCTGTATAATGAAAATATTTTTAATGTTAGATCCTTGTATGTGCTTTCTGTATGCTCCTATATCCACAAGGTAGAGAACCTGAAGAAATATGTTGACCATTACCATGCGACAAGAAGTAAAACCCTGGGCAAACTGTAGATTCCAAGTAGTAGTAAAAATATCTACCAAAGATTCATTAGTTATTTGGGTCCAAAATTTTACAACTTGTTTCCTTAAAATGTTAAAAGGCTGAAAAAAATGAAAAGATTTAGCATAGCCTATAGAAACTTTATATACAAGGTAGTCCAACAAGCGCGCTTCGATCAATAGTAGCCAAACCGTTGAACTTATGGAAAAATGTTCTGTATAAAAGTTTTAGCATTTTATCTCTGCTATAACTCAAAATTATTTTCAAGTATACAGTATATGAAGCCTCTATATGCTCTGTATTGAACTTTAAAATCGTATTTGGGTTGAATGCAACGTTGCCAAGTTATGATTTTTCGAAGAAAAAAATAGACCAAAACATACTTTTTTAAAACTGTCATATCTCCGCCACTGTATATTAATTTCCCTTCAAAATTTACATGTAATTTAATATTAGCCTAGTTGCTCCTACGTTATCTTCATTTTTCGATTTAAGTACAGATGGTGTCCAAAATATTTGTCTAAAACACGTCAATTTTTAAAGTCCTTTTTAATTGAATTCCGTATATTATTTTTCTAAAGAAAAGCTGAAAATGTCCTCTTCAGTATCTAATTAATATTTTGAAATTTCCTTAACTTTGCACAAAAAAAAACAGTAAAAAGTAAAGTACTTAATTTGGTAGTTTTACCTGGAAAGTTTTTCGGGAGTGTTGAAAATTTTAAAGATTTAGAAGTGTTCTTTCCAAATTTTTACTTTCCCTCCTCGTATATTATCTGCTCACGCCGCCATATTGGAAAAATTACGTCCAAAAACAGTTTTTTGGAAATATTTCTTTTCATTTTTCATATACTCATTTTACGATGGAAATAGTTATAAAAATTGGTAAAGGCGTTTACCCATGACTTTCCTCGGCAAACCACCCATGGGCGCCGACAGGATTAGTTTAAGGGAAAACTTTAATTTTTGGGTCACACCCTTTTTAATTTTTAGTTTTTTGACATAAATTTCTATTTGATATTCCGAAAAAAGTATTGAATTGCGAGAAGGAAAGACAAGATTTGTGTCCGGAAATTTAAATTGAAATAGTAAGCCGAGTTTTGGTTGTTTGGTAAAGATCAAATCCGTTGTCCCTTAACAATATTTTTAATTAGTGGTGAGTGAGAAAATACCGACGTAAAAACATCATATAACTTACTCAATCACCTTTTAAAGCTCATAATAATCGTTTTTGGATGTGGCACCCGGAAAAATTTTCGGGAATTCACCTTCTCAAATTAGTAATTTGGACCAATATAACAATCTATGCGCCTCCACTGCCTGTATGCACCTTCCTGAAATTAATTCTGTCGCCGCCCATGGGTGTTTTGCTCAGGGAAGTCATGAGTAAAGGCCTTCACCAATTTTTATAACTATTTTCATCGTAAAATGAGTATAGGAAAAGAGATATTTTCAAAAAACTGATTTCAGGCGCAATTTTTCCAATATGACGGCGTGAGCAGGAAATTTTCAAATGCGAGTCCAGCAGGGGCGTTATTCTGTAAGGAACAAACCGTTCGATTCGGTAGAATTTCTTCGATTGTGAGGTCATTTTCGGTTTATATTTCAGAATAAATATAAGGTTTAAGGAAAGCTTGAAATGATACAAGGTAAATGGTATATTTGAATTTAGTCAAAACATTTCAGTATTTAATGTATCTGAGTATCGTTACTATTTCGATTTTTTAAATCAATATGTAATGAGTTTGAAAATATCATATTTAGGTCTTGAATATCTGTTCTTTTATTCATAGAGTTATTTTCTTGGTTTATATAACACATCTCTCTGAAAAATTGCTTTCTGTTGTTAAAACTTATGCATTTTGAAAATCCATTGAATGTTTTGTTTTATTTACATGTGAAAGAGCTCAGGCATCAAAGATAATACCTAATATTTCTTTCTTTCTATCGACATCTTCGAGCGTTTTTTCAAAAACCAAATATATGAATTTTAAGTGAACTTCTGCAATTATTTATTTATACAATCACCACATTACAGAACTTAACACTATAAATGGTACAATAAACTGCTTAATCTAATACAATACAATTGAAAAGACAAAGATATTCTCTACACACAAAATGTTAAACGCATTGAAATTCTTGTTAATATTATTCAATCCATTGTGGATGCTTAATGGGTATTCAAAATACAGAGCAAACATTAAATTCAAACTTACATTTATTTAGCTAAATGCGTCACTCAATATTATTTTAAATTACCACAAGTATTAACTACGACGTTGCATTTTGATTTTTTTTTATCTGAATGCCTTAATATGTGATTTTTAAAAACGTCCTTTCGTTTAAATTTTGCTTTACAAATGGCACATTCAAAAGAATAGACTTTCAAATGTGTCAGTTTGTGTTTGTTCAAATCGCCTTTTCGTTTAAATTCTGCTTTGCAAGTTTTACATTCGAAAGAATAAACATCCTAATGTTTTAGTTTGTGACTCTCCAGATACTGTTTTTGTTTAAATTTTGCTTTGCAAGTGTTACATTCGAAAGAGTAAATATCCGAATGTGTTAGTTTGTGACTCTTGAGATGCTTTTTTAGTTTAAACTTTGCTTTGCAAGTGTCACATTCGAAAGAATAAATATCCAAATGTGTTAGTTTGTGAGTCTTCAAATCGCCTATTCGTTTAAATTTTACTTTGCAAGTGTCACATTCAAAAGAATAAATATCCGAATGAATTAATTTGTTCATTTTTCAAATGCTGTCTTAGTTTAAATTTTGCATTGCAAGTGTCACATTCGAAAGAATAAATATCCAAATGTGTTAGTTTGTGAGTCTTCAAATCGCCTATTCGTTTAAATTTTACTTTGCAAGTGTCACATTCAAAAGAATAAATATCCGAATGAATTAATTTGTGATTTTTCAAATGCTGTCTTAGTTTAAATTTTGCATTGCAAGTGTCACATTCAAAAGAACGAATATCCGAATGTGTTACTTTGTGATTCTTCAATTGGTTTTTACTTTTAAATTTTTTCTTGCAAATGTCACATTCAAAATGATAATTTTTCGAATGTTTCAGATTGTGATTCTTTAAATGGTCTTTCTGTTTGAATTTTGCATTGCAAATGTCACATTCAAAAGGAAGAATATCGAAGTGTGTCACTAAATGTAATTTTAAATTTGATTTAGTTTTAAATAAGGTATTGCAAATGTAACATTGGAATTTTCTAATAGCATCTGGTCTTGAAGAATGAGCATCACTTGAATATTTCTCGGTGTTGTTGGTGCTGCACAGTTGATCGCTCCTCTATTTACTCATATTAATTAAATAATAAGTGAAATAAATTGTTCGTGCTTCGTGTCATTATGTGTGAAAAAATGTAAGCTTTTCAGTTATTGACATAAGACCAGTAAAACTCTTTTTTAACTTGCGTAAAACAACAAAATCATTGTGTTTAAAGACTACAAAAATATCAATCGTATAGCGGCAAAAACTACTAAATTGCATGCTTTTTATCATCCTATCAATAAAACGGATTCCTTACCTGCCGGATTGGAATTTGTTAGGTACTTTTTTTTTTTTATGTTCATTTGACACTTCGAAAGTACATGAAGTTAGCCGCTGCTAGACGGTCCAGTGCCCAGTTATCCGAGAGCACCAAACAAGCTAGTAGACCAACACGAAACCATTACATTCGCTTTCTACATTTTACCTTGATAAATTGAACTAAAAGACCACAGTAAAATGGACCACTGTGTGAGTTGCAATGTTGAGTGCATTTTCAAACGAAGGCCTCCTGAGAATGAATTATTTGGAGCTAGTTGCGATGTGTGTAAGCAAATGTACTGCAAACATTGTTCTGATCTATCACTGACCGAATGCGACAGTTTAGTTCTTACTAAAAAGACCTTACTATTTGTCTGTACAGGGTGCACAGATTTACTGAGAGATTGTAATGCTGAGCTGGAATACCTGAAAAAGGCTTACAATGACTTACGCAACAAAACCATGGAAAAAGATAATACCATTGAAGATCTTCAAGGAAAATATGAGGTTTTGAACGAAGATCACAGAATACTCAAAAGTGATATAGAAGATAGAGACAACTTTATTGCTAGACTGAAAAGAGGATCAAGAAGTTTTGAAGATGAGGCGTGTGATAGGGAAGAACAGTTGAAGAAAAATATAGAATCTCATGTGAAATTGATAGAGAAATTGAATCAAGAGATAAAACAACTGAAAGAACAACAGAACGTGAAGCAAACAGAAATCAGTGACACAGAAGTTAAATACGAAATACAAAGACAAAATTTTGAAGAACTGAAATACAAAAACCACAAAATGGCTACGAGTATAACGAATCTGCAATCTGAAATAGCAAAACTTGTTTCTGAATCAAGAAGTGGCAAAATGGAAATCGCTGAATTGAATGAAGCACTACAAAGCTATAAAAATGAGCATAAAGCTATAAAAGAAGAAAACCTCTTGCTATTAGAAAAGATGAAAGCACAGAGTACGACCTGTAACCTTCTAGAAGATATGATGGATAGCGCAGATCAAACTGAAAAAGATCGAACTATAAATAATAAAGAAGAAATCATAGCTAAAATGAAAGAGGAGGTAAAAGAACTCAAAGAAATTAATAAAAGTATGACAGTTTCCATAAGTGTGTTGGAAGAGGAGAACAAAAGGCTAGAGAAAGAGTTGAAGGAATTACAAATGGAGTTTGACCGGATTTTAGCAGAACATATTTCATCAGAAAAATCACTGGTTGTAAATGATACAGAATCGAAAACTAAAAAAACTACAAAAGTAATCACTAAAAATACGCACAACAAACTAAACGTTAACTCTACCAAAAAACAAGCAAACATCATCAATATTCATGACGCAAACATCATTACTAATATGAATGATGCTTATCCCAGTGATTCTATCGAAGTTGGGTCAACTATAAACTGTAACTTAATCACTAGTTCTCAAAAAAAACATAAGATATTGTTTTTAACAGACCAGTATGGAAAATATTTGTTACCCTATCTTGAAAGTCACCTTTCTGATAAATTTGACGTACAGATTGTGACCAAACCTAATGCTTTATTCATTGATGTGATAGGCGGGCATGAAGAATCAATTTCCAAAATGTCGAGCTCGGACTATGTTATAGTAATGGCGGGGCTAAATAACAATAACGTGGAACTGAGTGATATCACCCTAATTGCCAATACTTGCTTATACACCAACCTAATTTTTTGTACCATACCTGCAAAATGTACTGATGGTTTGCCATATTGTCATGTCGACTATGTAAATGGTAAGATAGTAAATGCCGTTTCAAACCTAAGAAAATTTGTTAGCAATATCAATTGTCTTGACCTATCCAACAGATTTCGATACTCTGACTACTCAAAGAATGGCATTTATCTCAATAATAAAGGTCTTACTAAATTGGCGTCGCTCGTGAAAAGTATAATCTGTGCCTTTGGTATGTTACCTTCGCAATCCTTCTTAAAGCCAATCAGTTTGGGCAATTATGATAACTATTCTAAAGATAACACCAGTCAGGTTGATGTCGGGTGCACAAATAAACTAATCCAACAAAATTTTTCCCAAATTCTGGGACCTGCAAACCATCCGTAGTTAATGACAGTACTGATGCAGTTTCACTATTTTATCAAAACTGTCGTGGAGTGAAAACCAAACTTGATATCTTAAGGACTAATCTTTTGGATAGCTGTTATGACGTAGTTGCATTGACGGAAACTTGGCTAAACGATAAAATATTTACATCAGAATTTTGTCCAAAAAACTTGATATCATTTAGAAAAGACAGAAATAGTGTTATAACTTTGAAAAAACAGGGTGGAGGTGTATTTTTGGCTGTAAAAGATAGGTTTAAGGTAGCAGAATTTAATATTTTTGATGAAGAACAAGAGGCGATTTGTATACAACTTAGTTTAGCCAATAATAGGTATTTATATTTAGTTTTAGTTTATATCGTACCTGACAGTCCACTAGACGTGTGTGAAATTTTTTTTGAAAGATTGGAATTGGGTTTATTGGGCAGGGCCACAGCCTCCTATAGTTAACAAGCCATGAAGTTGGAAATGACGGCAACGTCGCGTATGGTGCTATTTTGTTATTGGGTTATGTGTTTCTGTGTATTGTTGCAATTAAGTATTTTTATGGGCATTATTGCCGAAAAAGTGGATAGAAACACAACAATATATTGCCCATATTTAGTTGATACCTGTTCCTTTGTGCTTTGATTGCAAATTTTTAGCAAATGGGTACAGGAGCAAAAATGAAGGTAAGGTAAGGTAAAACAA
Source organism: Ceutorhynchus assimilis (assembly GCA_917834065.1). NCBI lineage: Eukaryota > Metazoa > Arthropoda > Insecta > Coleoptera > Curculionidae > Ceutorhynchus > Ceutorhynchus assimilis. Next base: position 4,862,058 of record OU892286.1, read on the forward strand.
TAAAAACAATATTAATATTTGTCTGCAAGAGCATAGGTCTCGATATATTACCTAAGATATTTAAACTTGTTCCAGATGCCATGAAACTACTGTGTTCCTGGGTGCAAATCGAACTTTAGGAGTTCCTTAAAAACTGAAGAAATGCAAAAATTTTTATTTCCAAAAAAATTCTGAATTGCAAAAAATGTGGATGGAAGCAATACACCAAGATAATTATACCCGAGATTATACAATAACGAAAAATTCTGTGGTGTGTTGTAAACATTTTGAAGAAACCGAAATAATTAGTTTTGAAACAAACAAGGATAAAGGTGTAGTTCGAGAGTTCAAACTAAAACGTCCAACTCTTAAAAGTAGGTACCTCTTATTTTCGAAAATCAGCTCAAGTATTTGAATGGACTTGCCTTCCGAAAAAATCCCGAAGAAAGAAAAAGTTAGATTTTCAAAAGACATACTGAAACATAGGCCTATAACACTTTAGACTCTAGAAATATATTCATTTAAATCAATTATTTACTGTTCTTATTTACACAAATAGTTAAATTATTCATTGAATTACTGTTTTTGGCCCTTTAGTACAATAAATTATGTATTTTTTGTGATTCATATTAATAAAATAAAAAATATATATTTATACAAGCAAACACCACCAGCACCACTTGGCGGTAAGATTGCGGTGTTGCCTTTTTAACTTCATGGCTTGTTAAATGTAGGAGGCTGTGGCAGGGCAGATACGGATTTTATTATACTGGGTGATTTCAACGTACCAGGGTTTAACAATGACACCTCGACCAACAATATTGTAAATAATCTAAAGGCATTTCAAGCTTTCAACAATCTTTCTCAATTCAACAGCATACAAAACAACAATGGTGTACTACTGGATCTCGTTTTTGGATCATTTGATTGCTTGGTGGTAGAACAGGCTGAAGAACCGCTGGTAGCAATTGATAGTCACCATCCGTGTTTGGATATTAGACTGTCAATTGAGACTTCTCAAAGCTGTAGACTGGTCCCTACTACCAAATTCAATTTCAAGAAAGCCAATTATCTTCTTATGTATGAGCTGTTTCAGGAACAAGACTGGGATGATTTATGCGATTTCACAAATGTTAATCTGGCAATTGATGCTTTTTATAAAATAATACACAACATATTTGAGAAATGCGTACCAAAGTCTACACAAAAAAGTAAGAAGTATCCAACTTGGTTCAACAATGAAATAATAAAACTTTTAAAGCAAAAACACACATGCTTTTTGAAATCTCGTAAATACAAGTCTCAGTTTTGGAAAACCAGATATAACGGTTTGAGAACCTTAATCAGGAATAAAATCAAAACAGCCCATGCTGAATTTTTGGTGGATGTTGAATCAAGCTTGAAATCTAACCCAAAACTTTTCTGGTCATATCTTAAAAGCTTTAAGGAAAGTCCAGAGATTTCGGATGAAATGGCGTTTGAGAATGAAATATTCTCGGGAACATTCAACATTGTTAACGGCTTTGCAAAATATTTCAAATCTGTGTTTATCAGTAATGATAATATTGCCGATCACACCAATGCAAATAATGCTAAAACATACTTTTGTGATGCAGAAATATCTGTTTTAGACATAAAAAAGGCTTTCAAAAAACTTAAACCAAACAAGTCTATTGGCCATGATGGTATTTCTGCATTTATACTGAAAGGGTGCAGTGAATTTTTACTTGTTCCTTTAAAAATCTTGTTAAATCTTATGCTTAAAACCGCCACATTCCCAGAAAAATGGAAACTTAGTAAAGTGATACCTATACACAAAAGTGGTCCTAAACAAGATATTAAAAACTATAGACCCATAACAATAGTGTGTGTAATCTCAAAAATATTTGAAATTGTTATATTTGAATTGCTTTTCAATGAAGCATCACTTAAAATATCTCCCAATCAACATGGTTTCCTACCAAAAAGGTCCACATTTACAAATCTAACAATCTTTACGCAATATATACATGAAGCATTGAATAGGAAAACACAGGTAGATGTTATCTACACTGACTTAGAAAAAGCATTTGATAAAGTAAGTCACAATACTATTTTGGATGGTCTGGAGGCAATGGATGTTCCTCCATACCTGAATAATTTAATTCAATCTTACTTAGGAACAGACTCAAGTAAAAGGTATCAGTTTGTAGAATTAAAAGGTAGTCGATCTACTCTTTTTGTTAGTTCTTCTGGTGTGCCCCAAGGGTCAAATCTTGGGCCCCTTCTTTTTGTTATTGCTTTCAATAAAATTCTTTGCAAAGTCAAAAATGTGGAATCATTGGCATTTGCCGACGATTTTAAATTATTTATTGAAATCACCTCGATTGAAGATTGCGAAATTCTTCAAAGAGAATTACAAGATTCAGCGAGTTATTGTCAGAAAAATAGCTTTAACTTAAATTTGAACAAATGCTCCTGTCTCAGTTTCAGTCGTAATAAAAACCCAATTGAATTTGACTATACAATAAATAATGAAAAACTAAAACGTGTTTCTGAACAAAAGGATTTGGGTGTAACTTTTGAAGATAATCTTTCATTTTCTTCTCATATTATTTCGAAGATTGAGAGTGCCCAGAGAGTTGCCGGGTTTATCTGTAGAAATACTAAACAGTTCAATATTGATGTCAGCATCCACCTATTTGATAGTCTGGTATTACCGATACTGGAGTATGGTAGTATAATTTGGTCCCCTCAGTATCACATTTGGATAAGTATTATCGAGGGAGTTCAAAAAAAATTTTTGAAGGCTATGCACTTTAGAAAGTACGGATTTTATCCACAAAGAGGTTGTGACAATGACTTCTTGCTAGGTTTATTTAATAGATTGTCCTCTAAATCAAAGAAGAACTAAAATATTTCTCGCAACAATGTACAGAATACTAAAAGGTTATGTTGATTCTCCAGAAATAGTCGGTCAACTTCCTTTTGCCATAAATCGTGTCAACTCAAGAACAAAAAATGTTTTTTATTATTTACCCACGGACGAATTTATATAAAAGCTCTCCAATATATAATTTGTGCAATATGTTCAATAGATTACAGACAGTTCAAACGAATAATTGACTTAAAATTACGCAATAGTTAGCATGTAAGTTTCGTGTGTACTGTTCGCGTTTAATGTTGGTTTTACTTGCATTTATGTCGTTTACATTTTCACGTTGGATGTTGTAATAGTTATTAATTTGATGACATTTTACAAAACTTTTTATTGACATTTTACATACTTTTAGAATAAGCATAGGTATCTGTAATTGGCTTTTTGGCTGTAGATACTGTTTGAAATAAATAAATAAATAAATAAATATCCCTTTATTTGGATCTATCAATTGAATATCTGATTCTTCTATTTCATTTTTGATATCATCCTCAAGATATTCATTAATCATAAACCTAAAAAAAAACGTCAGTTAGATTCTGAAATTACATTAGATATAGGTGGGATAAAAATTTTAAAAAATAATAATAATACATCTGACGAGAAAAGGCTAAATTTTTGTAATAATTTGATTTTTTTTTAATAAGTTTCTATTTTTTTTTTAAATTTACGCCAGACAATCAGTATAATGTTTGTTTTGACTGTGAAATGATACACGAGTGGAACTGTTTTCCAGTATTCTTTTATATTATTAGGAGGAGATTACAATTTTTGTGGCAGCTTCAATGACTATTTCTGACAATTCTCTTACAGTTGATTCGACTGGTTTCGATTGTTAGCGTACTGGTTTCTACCTGGTTTCGATTGTTAACATACCGCCCGCCTTGAAAGTACCTAAGTACTTCAAAAAATACAAACATAATTCTATTACAAATTTCACTGATAAACGTAATATGAAGTCACCTCCTAATCAACTGAAATCATATAAATACTATTCTAAAAACTTACTCTACTAATACAATCTCAAAACAAGGTTACTAACAAATATACTAAATTTTGTTTAGCATCATTACCAAAAACTTCTATGCAGCAAATAAACATTAACCTATAACTAAAATTAAATATACTACAGTTTGTTGAATTAAGAGTTAATGGGCAACGCACAAACACGGTTAATTGCTCGAGTTATAACACCATCGTTCATTTTTATTTTTACAACTCGAATAACATCGTCTTGACCTGGGCACAATTCAATTACTCTACCTAATAGCCAGTGCATAGGTGGAGCATTATCATTTTTCACTAAAACTAATGTTCCAACCTTGATTAAACTTTCAGAGCGCTGCTTCCACTTAATGCGGGTTTGTAGCTCTGACAGATATTCTTTCTGCCATCTCTGCCAAAAATGCTGGTACATGGCTTGAAGATGTTTCCATTTAGTCAGGCGATTGGTCGGAATACTAGTTACCTCTAGTTCAGGAAGGCTAGTGAGTGGTTTTCCAACGAGAAAGTGTCCAGGTGTTAAAGGGGATAAATCGTCCGGTTCATGGGTAAGTGGACAAAGTGGCCGCGAATTTAGAACACCTTCAACCTGTGTCAATACCGTAGCGAATTCTTCGAACGTCAAACGTGTATCACCTATGACGCGTTTGATGTGACTTTTTGCTGATTTGATGCCAGCCTCCCAAATACCTCCGAAGCTAGGAGAAGAGGCAGGTATAAAATGCCACTTGATATAATCACAAGACATTTGATTAGCAATATACTCTGAGTGCCTTGATAAAAACTCATATAATTTACTAATCTCGTTACTAGCTCCCTTATAATTTGACCCATTATCCGAATAAATATTAGTTGGCATGCCCCTCCTACTTACGAACCTTTTAAATGCAGCCAGAAAGGCTTCCGTTGTCAAATCTGACACTAACTCTATATGTATGGCTTTCGTGGACATACATATAAAAAGACACATATAGGCTTTTACCATTTTGGCTCCGCGAGTCAACCTATCCTTCAACATGAATGGTCCTCCATAGTCCGTACCAACATTTTTAAATACACAGTGTGAAGCAACACGAACCGTTGGAAGATCACCCATAAGATAATGATTGTCCCTAGGAGAAATTCTGAAACACTTAACGCATTCTCTTACTACCTTTTTACACGCATTTCGACCGGAGATGGGCCAATAATTTTCCCTGACCGAATACAACAAATTTTGGATTCCACAATGAAGTAGCCTCTTATGTTCCGATCGTAAAATTTGTGTTGTCAAAAAATGATTATGTGGCAATAATATAGGATGTTTTTTACCAAAAGATTGATCTGAATGCTTGATTCTTCCACCTACCCTTATAATACCGTCATTCAAAAAAGGATCAAGAGACAAAATTTTGCTAGAATTTTTTAGTTTTTGACCTTTACTCAAACAAGAATATTCCTCCGAAAAACATTTTATTTGAACAGTTTTTATTATTAAAAATAGAGATTTTTCAAGCTCCTCTGGCACTAGAGGACCCTTAATTCTTTCTTGAGAATTCAATTTAACATTTTTGACAAAACGAAGGATATAAGCTACAATATTTAAAGTAGTGCGAAATGAAGAATAGTACTCTAAAATTGATAGCATCTCATTGAAAGTGCTGATAGCATAGAAGGCCACAACTCGTTGCTCACATAGATCATCTGAATCAAGTTCGGGTTCAATTATATTGGAAATTAATTCCTTTTGTGAGAACCAGTCAGGGCCGTGCCACCATAATTTCGATTTGTCTAAAATTTCTATAGTCGTTCCCCTAGTCAATAAATCCGCGGGATTATCCCTGGATTTCACATAATGCCAGTCATGATAATTAGTAAGAGACCTAATTTCACTGACTCTATTGGCCACAAACGTTTTCCATCTGCTTGACTCACCTCGGATCCAGTACAATGTTATTGTTGAATCGCTCCAAAAATAAAATTTATTAAAATTTATCTCTAAGACCATTAGTTTTTTCACCAAGTTTGCCAGCAGTAATGCTCCGCATAATTCCAAACGTGGCAAACTCACCTGTTTTAAAAATGATTATGTGGCAATAATATAGGATGTTTTTTACCAAAAGATTGATCTGAATGCTTGATTCTTCCACCTACCCTTATAATACCGTCATTCAAAAAAGGATCAAGAGACAAAATTTTGCTAGAATTTTTTAGTTTTTGACCTTTACTCAAACAAGAATATTCCTCCGAAAAACATTTTATTTGAACAGTTTTTATTATTAAAAATAGAGATTTTTCAAGCTCCTCTGGCACTAGAGGACCCTTAATTCTTTCTTGAGAATTCAATTTAACATTTTTGACAAAACGAAGGATATAAGCTACAATATTTAAAGTAGTGCGAAATGAAGAATAGTACTCTAAAATTGATAGCATCTCATTGAAAGTGCTGATAGCATAGAAGGCCACAACTCGTTGCTCACATAGATCATCTGAATCAAGTTCGGGTTCAATTATATTGGAAATTAATTCCTTTTGTGAGAACCAGTCAGGGCCGTGCCACCATAATTTCGATTTGTCTAAAATTTCTATAGTCGTTCCCCTAGTCAATAAATCCGCGGGATTATCCCTGGATTTCACATAATGCCAGTCATGATAATTAGTAAGAGACCTAATTTCACTGACTCTATTGGCCACAAACGTTTTCCATCTGCTTGACTCACCTCGGATCCAGTACAATGTTATTGTTGAATCGCTCCAAAAATAAAATTTATTAAAATTTATCTCTAAGACCATTAGTTTTTTCACCAAGTTTGCCAGCAGTAATGCTCCGCATAATTCCAAACGTGGCAAACTCACCTGTTTTAATGGAGCAACACGGGATTTCGCACACAATAAATTAGAATAATATTTCCCATCTGAAGTCAAACATCTTAAATAAATGCACGCCCCATAAGCCTTAATTGATGAATCACAGAAGCCGTGCATTTCAATATCTATATATTTAGAAAAAACTACACATCTGGGAATTTTCAAATTACTTATGTCATGAAAATTATTATAAAATGAATTCCAAGTAATTAATAAATTTTGAGGAAGTTCATCATCCCAATCTAGCTTCAATTTCCACAGATCTTGAATTATGAGTTTCGCAGTAATAACAATTGGACCAAGAAGGCCCAAGGGGTCAAAAACTTGACATATTGTAGATAAAATCGTGCGTTTTGATAATTTATTGACAACATTTTCAGTGGCATTTATTTTATATCTAATATGGTCATTATTAGCATCCCAAAATACACCTAAAGTCTTATTTTGTTCATTTTCTCCTATGTTGAGTATACCAACGTCTAAATCTTGGTTAATCTCAAATTCATTTAATAATTCCTTATTATTACACAAAAATTTTCTGAGTTCAAATCCATAGTTTGCCAATAATCTAACAATATCTTTTTGTAATTCTAATAATTCTGGAATTGAATCAGATCCAGTTAAAAGATCGTCCATATAAAAATCTCTCTTTATTATTTTGCTAGCTACCGGGAAATTTATTTCATTTTCATTCGCAATCTGAACTAAACATCTGACAGCCAGATAGGGCGCAGAAGCCGTACCATATGTAACGGTATTTAATTTGAAAACCTTCAGTTCTTGATCAGGTTGTGGTCGCCAGAAAATCTTTTGATACTTTGTCTCATTTGAACTAATAAGTATTTGACGGTACATTTTGGATATGTCCCCAGTCATAACATATTGATAAATACGAAATCTAACCAAAATTGAGAACACGTCTTGTTGTAAAGTTGGGCCACAATATTGAACATCATTAAGAGAGAGTCCTGAAGTAGTTTTAGCTGAAGCGTCAAAGACTACTCGGCATTTAGTGGTAATACTACTGCTCTTTAAAATAGCATGGTGAGGCAAATAATAACCTTCACCTTCAATATCTTTAGTTTCTGTCATATGCTCCAAAACTTCATATTCTTTCATAAATGCCAAGTATTCTGATTTTAGATTTATATTTTTATTCAATCTATTTTCTAGTGACAAAAACCTGTTTTGTGCAATATTTTGAGAATTACCCAATAGCTGTAAATTTTTCTTAAATGGAATTTTAACTATAAATCTCCCTTTTTCATCCCTTTTTACAGTATCTTGGAAAAACTTCTCACAATATTTTTCTGATTCGGACAAAGTACTTATTTTATTATTTACCTCCTCAATCTCCCAAAATTTTACAATTTTCTCATCAATTGGACTCTCATATTCAAAAGTATTCAAGTAGCTCAATGAAGTTTCAGAAGATGCTGAGGTTATATTAATATTCAAATCTCCAGCAATTATATAACCAAATTTAGATTCATGTAATATTGGCATTTTGGGCCCAAGCTTGACCTGATTAGTACCTATTATAGACCAAAACATATTAGAGCCAAGCAAAATATCTATTTCTCCTGATTCATTATATTTCGGATCAGCCAGCTGCAAATTGGAGGGAATTTCAAAAATATTTTTGTTAAAGGAAAAAATTGGCAATTTTTCAGTAATACAAGGAATTACTAAACAATTTATATTGGCTACAAAATTATTAATACACGATTCAATTGTCATATTTACTTTATAATGTATATTAGTCAAAGCTTTTCCAACACCTTTCACAGCATGATTTATTTTTAACTGATTTAAATTTAATTTATTACAAACCTTTTGAGATACAAAGTTACTTTGTGAACCACTGTCCAGTAACGCTCGTGCTGTAATAGTCTTGGTTCCGTGACTGATCTTAATCAATGCAGTAGAAAGTAATACTTGAGATTGAGAACAACTACTTGACAATGCTGATAATCCTAAACAAGGCGCAGTATAGTTACCAGTGGAAACATCGATCTGCCCGTATTTGGAGGCCTCGGAGTTCATTAGGCAATTGGAGGCAGCAGCTTCCCGAGCACCACCGCCTTCATGTTGCACAAGTGAATTCAAATCACTGGCAGTGGTCTTAGCCCCATTCAATTTTTGGGTTAGACTGTTCGGACCAATATTTCTTTTTGAATTTTGTTCTGAATTAAATGAATCTAAATGTAAAAGTAAATTATGTGATTTTTGACACTTCGAACATTTTGATCTAGGACACTTCCAAGAAAAATGCGAATCATTAAAACAATTTAAACATAATTTGAGTCTTTTTACTGCATTAATTCGTTCAGCAACAGCTAGATTCAGAAAAGAATTACATTTGAAAATTGTATGATTGCTTTGATTACAATAATAACATTTGAAGGCATTATCGCGAGTATTATTTTTAAATTTCTCATCTATTGCAGCATGATTACTACTGCCTTCCCTATTAAATTTTCTACTTATTGCTGGTTTGTTATTATTCTTACCCGATTCTAGAGCATATTTTGATGCCTCCAACTTTTCAAGAACCTCACATTTATTTTTTAGAAATGTATTCAAATCCTGCATTGATGGTAAATCACCCAAACATTTAAAAGCTTCCCAATCACGACGTGTAGCATTATCTAACTTATTGGCTAAAATATAAATTATCAACCTATCCCAAGAATCGGTATCCTCGCCAAGGGATTTTAATGCCCTTAAATGTTTGGTTATCGCATCATACAATTTTCTCAATTCTGTGTAAGATTCTTTTTCTATGTTTGGGTGTTCAAAAATTGCACGTATATGATTATGAATAATCAAACCTTTATTTTCATAACGCTCATTTAACAACTGCCATGCAATGTCATAATTATTTTCTGTTACTTCTAGCGATTTAATAATGTTCAGGACCTCCTTACCTAAAGTAGATCTGAGATAATAAAACTTTTGTACATTATTTAAAGCTGTATTAGCATTTACTAATGCATTAAAAGAATCTTTAAATTCCAACCAATTACAATACTGGCCATCAAAATTTGGCAAATTAATGGGTGGTAATTTCACTAGTGATTGAATAGATAGTACATTTTGATTTGGCGTTAACGCTAAATTATGCATTGAACCCACGAAAGAACTCAAAGGGCCTTGAGGAGCACCCTGATTAACTGAAGTGTTATCATCAGAATTATTATATTGCTTTATCAAGGCACTCATTTCAGAAATTAATTTAAAATATTTATCTTCAAATTCACTCCTCTCAGCTTCAGAAACCTGAGATTCGGCATCATCTAATTCATCACCTATACCTGCTGTCATTCGTTGTTCAATAATAGTTTGATCAATTTGAACATGCAATGCATCAAACTCGTCATAAATGGGTTGCAATCGCTCTAAACGCGCCTGAACTTCATTAACAATATTATCATTCAAATTATCTTTATCAATCCCTTTGAAATAATTTTCCAAACGCGTAACCTTACCCTTAATACTTTTCTTTTGGGATTTTAATTTTGCAATCACGACTCCAGCCATTCTGATTGACACAGATTGAATTTGTTGATAAATTTACAAATTTACGTAATTGAACCGACTTACCCAGAAAAACGCAAGCAACCAAATGTGGAAACGTGACAGGAATAATTTCTATATTTTCTTACTCACTGCCTTTCCGATGCTATCGTTTTTGAACCAATCGCCACGACCAACTCCTCCAATGACTAAAATGGAATATCAAAATTATTTTACTTTGTCAATTATTTCCTCAATTTCTTCCTTATTCTGAGATACTTTTACCAATCCACATCCAGCAACGAAGGACCAATGTTTTGACTGTGAAATGATACACGAGTGGAACTGTTTTCCAGTATTCTTTTATATTATCAGGAGGAGATTACAATTTTTGTGGCAGCTTCAATGACTATTTCTGACAATTCTCTTACAGTTGATTCGACTGGTTTCGATTGTTAGCGTACTGGTTTCTACCACAAAACATCCCCCCTTAGAAAGGTAAGTGCCGTGTTGAGAACCTGTCTATAAGTTTTCAGCGCCTCTAGTGACTGGGGGGGTAAGCTTTTGTAATTCTGGATTTATTGGCGAATGCAAAACGCAGTTAGGGTTCGTTCGGTATCTTATTTGTTCCGGTGGATCGTTTGCACCATTGTTTGATTCTAGCGATTCAACACCACCACTTTAAAGTTTCTACCATTTTTTGGCATAAAATAATTGTGCCAAAAAGAAGAAACTCATAAAATCGGTAGTGTTGAAGCGCCTTCAAGGTAAAATTGACTAAAAATTAAGATGACAAATTTAGATATTTATTAAAGTTTGAAACAGAAAATATTAAAGAATATGGAATTAATTACAATTATTGCGAAACAGTTTATGTAAGTATACATACATAGGTAGGTAATGCTGTTAAGTTAAAGATAATGACAGTTACAAGAAGTAATGACGTACATTTAACAATAGCTTGATGAAAAACTTAAATCGTAAATAAAATGACAAAAGAGGTCCTTTTCTCACAATCCAAAATCGTTGTTAACCTAACAAGTGAGGAAAGTGTTTCTGCACGTGATGGAAGTTGCACGAATGACAACAAAAAGCAGAGTTCAAACAAGCCTTTAAGTCCAGAAAATACACTTTCCGCATGTGTTAGGTAGAAAGTTTATGTAGTTATACATAATATAAAGCTCATTCAAGAAAATGATTTCGCCTGGATGATAGAATAAATATTTTTGATAATAGTCTATACCCTTTACCACTAGCTTTAAACAAAGACAACGCCAACAACTTCTCGTCCAATGTAAATCGTCTAGCTTTAGGCTTTTGGTTTTGAGTACGGACTTGGCTTAAAATAAAGCTGTATATCAATGGATTGACGTGGTCGACAAGCCTTTGAAATGATGCAAGTTATTCAGCAGCAGAAACTTTGGATTTAAATGACGACAACCTTCTACTGATTCTTCTTAACTTATTGCTGGATTCTATAACTTTGGAATAAAGATATTTTTCCCTTGGGGATAGGAATTTTTTGCCTAGTGACGTTAATGTTCTTTATAATTTGGCATCGTCTCTCAGGACCTGCAAAAAAAATAGATCAAGATTGGAGACGAGTTTTTCGCACATTTAGCTTCTAATTTTTCTAGCATTCGACTGCAAGTTTTAGTAATTAGTAGTCTTTTATAGTAGTAGTCCTACTTGAGTTAGGATGTTTTAAAATTCACCTACTCCCAACTGGGTGGTTATTCATTAAGCAATAACACTTAGGTACCTACCAATAAAAGTTTTAAGAGACAAAGTTGGTTGGTGACTTTTTCATGTTTGCAGATGTGATGGTTCCACTTGGTGTAGCAATGTCTGCCCGAATTGCAGAAGTTTCAGTAGATAAAAATTGACGACATGAAGGGTCTGGTTGATCTAAAACAGAAATTTCGTTACCAATGATTCTACCAAAAAATTTTGGATACATGCATTGTAGAATATGGTGTACCTGTATGTAACCAGGAATTTTTTAATTATTGTGTCTCCTGATAAAGGAATAAACATTTAAAAACAAGAAATGAATAATATTAGCTTTGTTCCAACACAGCAGAAAACCGTACAATGTACCGTCACGATTCTGCGCAGAAACTAAAATTGTTATACTGAGTGGTTTCGAAACCGTTCATGGGACGATTTTTTGACGTGTTGGAACAGAGTTATTATGTTTACCTACCTATGTCAATCATAGTTGCGAAACTAATTTCTGAAGGCGTCTTAGGACTCTTCGACGAGTTTCAACTTTGTCGATCTCCACTTTTTGCCATTTTGGTGATTGTGGTTTATCAATTAACGACTCCTCACTGTTTTTGATAATTGGGGCTAAAATTAAAATTAATTTTAATGTTTCTGACCTATGCTCCTTTAAACCCGAATTCTAACACGTTGTCGTTAATCAGAACTATGGGGAGGAGTAAGTGAAAATGTAAGTACGTCTTTCTCACATATATCTAGTATTAACTTACCTTCAGGGAGATACAGCAAAAGCGCAGCATTCCATGTGAGTCCTCGTCTGGCTTTTGGATCGCCAACAATAAATTCTCGAGGAAAATGTCATGTTCACGCTCTATAATTATTATAAGCCTTCTCGACACTGAGGCTATTTAGTAAAGGATTGCGAACTTTTTATAGCCATTGTTTCATTTTTTCGGCATCTTTTGGAAACCGGAAATAGCTGCTGTATTTGTCGCCGCACCCCGGAACACAGCATTTCTGATGCTTTTCAATTAACAAACTGGGAGAAGACATTTTGAGATAATAATTATTGATAATTGATAGGTAATTGATAATTCTAAATGTTGGGAGAAGTTCAAAATTTAAATTTTGACGACTGGAAATGACAAAATAAACTTCAAATCTTGGCGCACGGTCCGGCAGGAAAAAGAAAACTTTAATAGGTTGATTGAAGCGCCTCTAGTGATTGGAGGGGAAAGCTGAAACGACTAGACTGACGTCTCTCATAAGACTTACATTTCTAAGGGGGGATGTTTTGTGGTTTCTACCTGGTTTCGATTGTTAACAATGTTAGTCGTAAGCCTTCTTTCCACCAATTATATTTTGATCGAAATACGATAAATCATTGTTGTCGGGCTCCCAATGGGTAGGTAAGTTCACAAGCCTTCAAGTACTATTTTCTAAAATTAAAGAAATTTTAATAATTTCACGTTCTTTTCACTTTGCTACCTAATATTTTAATACTTAAGTTATAAATGACAAATTGTTATTTTAAAAAATAATTCTTGTATTTCTTGGCGGTCCAACTTAAATATAGACTTACAAAACTAAATATTTGTAGTATGTAATCCAAATCACCTCTGTACCTGCAACTTTATATTGCATGTCTGTTTTCTAAATACATGATTTGCTGCTTATTTGGCACACTAATTTGAAGATGACAATATTGTTATTTCTAATAATTGTGCAAATAATCTTTATTGGTTCCTCTTCTAATGGTTGCCGTTTTAGGAATTTGTTTCTCCCTTATACAACTTTTTTCATAATCCCAAATCAAACTTGTAATCCGATTTATTTAATTTAGTTTATTGATTGGAAAAAAAAAAAACAATAAGTCTTATCCATCCAAATCCAAACAACATAGGAGCATTTTTAATTTTACTTTCATTTTTCTTTGTCATTTAATTGACAAGCCGCACAAAAATATTCAAATTATCTTTGTCCAATTAATATAGGATCTTAAAAATCAAAGTATTCTGGTATTTGCACTTTTCCTCTGTTGGCTCTGGCTGACTTCAACATTTCTCTGTAGTATTTTCTCAGACAACCTACATGTTTTTTTTTTTAATAGAAATCCAAGCAATCATTCACATTTTTGATTTTCGTCATTACAAATCGGCATTTGGAAATATATTTTCAATTTATTATAGCGCATAATATTACATACATATAATATGGTGGCAGATGTTCAAATCTAACTTCCCAGGTAATTTAGTTTTTTGACAGCTTTTGGTCAGATGATCTCAATTGTCGGAGACTTTGGATTTGATTCCTGGATTTATGTATCGGCCTTATTACGACGAATTTTTTTGAATCATCACTTAATAAAAATGTTTATTTATTTATTAAGGCATCATCATTTACAAACTTACAGACAGGCAGTTGAAATGGTAAACATAGTCAAGAAAAAATGGCATCTTGTAGAGAATAGTGTTCAGATTCCTTTGCATAGATTTGCTAAACTAGTAATGTGAGTGAGTATTAGGACAACTTTTATAAATAAATATATGGTCTGAGAATGGGTAATTGTTTATCACCAGTTTGTTCAGATTTTCTTCTTTTTCAATTAGCGTTTTATGAAAGATATGTAGATGACATAATAACTGCAATTCCCAAAAATCAAGAACAACTGTACTAGACATATTTTAATAGTTACCATCCCAGAATATACTTTACAATAAAGGAAGAAAGAGACAACAAGATAGCATTTCTTGATGTGCTTCTAATAAGACAAAAACAAATTATAGCTAGAAATTGACTGGTACTATAAACCAACCTTTTCGAAGAGATTTCTTAATTAATTACTCATCAGAACACACATTCAAACATAAGATAAATATTTATTATTATTCTTAAAAGTATAGCAATGTTACTCTTATCAAACAGTGCATACAGAGTATGTTGATTAAAAAAAACTACCCAGTATCGGTGATTAAAAAAATTCTTAATAAAAATAATGCAGCAAAAGTAACCAGTTTTCTAAGAACCAGAGTAATTTGATTACTTTCGGACCGCGAAACCACAACACTGGTTATATTTGAATCATAGCCTTTGTTTCATGAGGGTTCATACTTTTGACAAAATTTGTCTTCCTTTTCTAACAAATAAAAATTGACTGAAATAAATTATTGATGTCAAAAACGTTCGGCGGTTTTTAAACCAGAAGTCATTAATTTCAATTTGTCAAAAAAATTGAATGTGTCATATGAATCAATCTACAAACGACAACCTTTTTTTTCAGGTTATGACGTGTTCGATAAGAAAAGTATGAACCCTCGAGAAACGAACCTTACTCTTATTTAGCTGAATGCGTTACTCAATGTTGTTTTAAATTGCCATAAGTTTTCCATCCAAATGCCTTGATATGTGTTTCTTCAAATAACTTTTTAATCTAAATTTTGCTCTGCAACTGTCACATTCAAAAGAATAAATATCCGAGTGTGTCAATTTGTGACTTTTTAAGTCGCCTTTTCGTTTAAATTTTGCTTCGCAAATGTCACATTCAAAAGGATAAATATCCGAATGTATCAATTGGTGATTTTTGAAAATGTTTTTTCTTTTAAATTTTGCTTTGCAAGTGTCACATTCGAAAGGGTAAATTTCTAAATGCGTTAGTTGATGACTCTTCAAGTCGTTTTTTCGTTTAAATTTTATTTTGCAAGTGTCACATTCAAAAGGACGAATATTCAAATGTGTTAGTTTGTGATTTTTCAATATGGTTTCTCGTTTAAATTTTGCATTGCAACTTCCACATTCGAAAGCATAAATATCCGAGTGTATCAGTTTGTGATTTTTCAAATTGCCTTTTCGTTTAAATTTTGCTTTGCAAGTGTTACATTCAAAGGGATAAATATCCGAATGTATTAATTGGTGATTCTTTAAAACGCCTTTTCGTTTAAATTTGGCTTTGCAAGTGTCACATTCGAAGGGAAAAATATCGAAGTGTGTCAGCAAATGATATTTTAAATGTAATTTAGTTTTATATGAGGCACTGCAAGTGTAACATTGGAATTTTCTAATAGCATCTGGTCCTAATGAATGGGTATCACTTGAATATTTCTCTTCCTTCATAAATATCCCTTTATTTGGATTTATCAATTGAATATTTGATTCTTCTATTTCATTTTTAATGTCATCCTCTAGATATTCACTAATCATGAACCTAAAAAAAAAATGTCAGTTAGTTAAATTATGAAATTACTTTAGATATATTTAGGTGAGATAAAAATTTTAGAAATTAATACATAGGTCACGAAAAGAGGTTTGGATGTAGGCACACTAGAAAATACAACGTTTTTGTAATGATGTAGTTTTTTTAATTAAATGTCAATCAACCAAGCGCATTCGGTAAGATGGTCGATACTGAAAAATGTATGATCTCAAAATTGATATTGTCACATAAAATAGGCTCACAATAAAAATGAGTTAGGCAATAGAAACATGCCAATGTTCTTCTGCATGTTGTATTGTTCTCTCAAAACAGAGAATTGTCATTTTTCAAATACCATTGACCTATCGTTCATTTGAGACATCCTATAAGAAAACTTTTTATTGAAAAAAAAAATACGTGACAAAACATACTATGGACATCTCCGAGCATTTTTCCAAAAACCAAATAGGTACATGAATTTTAAGTAGATTCACTATACATAACTGTAATTATTTATTTATACAATCACCACATTACAGAACTTAATACTACAAATGGTACAATAAACTGCTTAATCTCAAACAATTAGAAGACCTTAAAAAAAACTACATTAATAATAAACTGTCTCTTCATTTACAAATGTAAGTGAATTACATTTACCCATAGGGTGAAAATTAGCTAAAGCTACTCTACAACTCTCCCTATATTACACAAAAAAATACTTATAAATACTCGTGGGAATGGTTAGCAGCTTAAATTGGAAGAAAACTGCACTTAATGATAAAAGCAAACGATTTTCAGGGATTACGTTGTACACCTTAAGAAAGAAAATACCTGATCTTGTACAAATGTACCAAGAGAGGTTCTCACATCTCAGAGGTAAACCAACTGAACAGATGTCACCTTCTCACCTTAAAAAACACAAATCTGGATGAGAATATATAGGTAGTCATAAAAAAATAATGCAAATATCAATTGCGAAATAAATCCAGAAGACTACATTGGTTTTCAAAAATTTATAAAAAAATTGAGAAATACTATATTAGAAGAACATGTCAATTTTATAGGAAAATTAGTCGATCCTATTGAAGAGATATCAGCGGCTTTGTTAGCTGTAGTAATATTTTCACTCTATGGAAATTCTACAACTACGCCTGTGCTGTACAATAAACGTCCAACTTATATCTTCTGGTAAATGATTTTAAATATTTACAAAATAGTTGTGAGTTGATTTTCATTACAGAGTATTTTATAATGTCATGGACCAAAGACAGCGAATGGCTGGAGAAAGTCTACGAAAACATTGTTAAACAAAATGATGACTTGGAAAATGTATAATGGGGTGGTTTCCATGTTTTGAAATAACAAGACAAATAAATAATTTCCGTCTTTGGCGTATTATTATCAGTTTTTCATGAGCATGCCGCTACTGCTTCAATGATTCACCATGGAATAAATATCATAATATTTTAATTCAGATCAAATACCTACCAATTTTATGTTCTTATCAATCATTGTATAACTTGGGTTAGTATGGACTTAGCCAAAGAGCTAGAATCTTTAGGAGGTGCACATAATATTCCTGACATTTTTGATTGCATTGTTTATGACGGCGCAGCATTTGTTCACATGATAAGACTTAGAAATTTGAAATTATTTCGGCAGTATTTTGACATGTTATGCTTGATGTTCCGAGTGTATCAGTTTTTAATTTTTCAAATTGCCTTTTCGTTTAAATTTTGCTTTGCAAGTTTTACAATCGAAAGAATAAATATCCGAATGTGTTAGGTTGTGACTCTCCAAATCACTTTTTCGTTTGAATTTTGTTTTGCAACTTTTACATTCAGAAGAATAAACGTCTGAATGTGTTAATTTGTGTTTCTTCAATTCGCTTTTTCGTTTTAATTTTGCTTTGCAAGTGTCACATTCAAAAAAATATACATCCAAATGTATTAGTTTATGATTCTTCAGATAATTTTTTCGTTTAAATTTTGCTTTGCAAGTTTCATATCCTAAACAATAAATACCCAAATATCCAAATTTGGAGTACTGCCGGTAAAATCGTTCCTGAAGATGTAATACGTTAAGTGCGGTTTTCTTCCAATTTAACCTGCTTATATTAAGTTAAAACTTAGTTGAAAAAAAAAAAAAATTACGTTCTCTACACGCAAAATGTGAAACGCCTTAAAATCCTTGGTAAAAAGTAATCAACCCATTGTGGATGCTAAATGGACATTCAAAATTGTTTCACGTTTAAATTTTACAGTGCAAGCATTAAATTCAAATTTACACTTATTTAGCTTAATGCGCAACTGAATATTATTTTAAATTACCATTGGTATTAATTAACTCCGGCATTGCAGGTTGCTATTTAAATTTTTCTTTCTTATTATGTGTTTCTTCAAATGACTATTTCGTCTAAATTTTGCTTTACAAGTGGAACATTCAAAAAGAAAAATATTCGAGTGTATTAATTGGTGACTCTTCAAATTATGTTTTTGTTTAAATTTTGCTTTACAAGTGTCACATTCGAAAGAATAAACATTCGAATGTGTTAGTTTGTGATTTCTCAAATTGCCTTTTCGTTTAAATTTTGCTTTGCAAATGTCACATTCAAAAGAACGAAGATCCGAATGTGTTAGTTTGTGACTTTGCAATTCGGTTTTTCGTTTAAACTTTGTTTTGCAAATGTCACATTCAAAAGTCCAAATATCTGAGTGTGTCAGTATGTGATTTTTCAAATTGGCTTTTTGTCTAAATTTTGCCTTGCACGTGTTACATTCAAAGGGATAAATATCCGAATGTATTAATTGGTGTTTTTTCAGAACGTCTTTTCGTTTAAATTTTGCTTTGCAAGTGTCACATTCAAAAGGAAAAATATCAAAGTGTATCACTAAATGATTTTTTAAACTTGATTTAGTTTTAAATAAAGCATTGCAAATGTAACATTGGAATTTTCTGGAAACATCTGGTCCTGATGAATTGGCATCTCTTGAATATTCCTCCTTTATAAATATCCCTTTATTTGGATCTATCAATTGAATATCTGATACTTCTATTTCATTTTTAATGTCATCCTCTAGATGTTTATTAATCATAAACCTAAAAAAAAAGATCAGTTAGTTAGATTAGATATAGGTGGGTTAAAAATGTGAAAAATTAATACATAACTCGGAAAGGGGCCAGAGTTTTAGCGTACACCAAAAAAGACAACATTTTTGTAATGTAATTTTTTAATTAAATGTTAACCCAGCGCTTACGGCCCTGAAAAAATGATATTGCAAAAATCTCACTAGGTAAGTATATTGAGTTCTTATGAGTTGATAGAGAAACCAGTGCCAGGAATATGTATTCAGTAATCCACAGAAATCCCAATGAATCGGAAAGTTCGTACCAACTCCTTGTCAGTATTTACATGCCAACTTAGGGAACGCACTGGGGTTCAGTCAACAGTCACTGTAACGTGATGCCTGGGTAATATTGCCGGTTTGCTTCACTTGATTTTACTCCTCGCGGCCACTACTATTCTACAAAGGTACAAATACGATTATTATACAGGGTGTCACAAAAAGTTTGTTACAAACTCTTAGATATGTTAGATTTTGTAAAAATAAAGCTTTTTTCTTAATAAACATGTATCCGGAAATGCTTCGTTTTCCAGAAATACAGGGTGTAAAATTTTGTAAAAAAAAATCAATTTTTACTATAATTCTCAGAAGTGCGTGCGTTTTAGAAAAAAAGTTTTATGTTTTTTTCGTTTATTTTTAAGCAACAAATAGCTAGGTAAAATTTCAGGTATTTCTGTGGTAATTTATTTCTTATTTATGGAGGTCAGTGACGTGCCTGGTTCGCTTGAAATGGTTTTTGAATTTTATCTCGAAAATAAAGCAGCATACGGAAAAAAATGGAGAGAAAAAAAAGTTGTATTTTTAAGTGTTCTATTCAAAAAACATATCCTATTTAAAAATAAATATACTGGATGATGTTTTTCGTGCAAAAAAACATCCGACAGAACCTGTGGCACGTCCCTGGAATTACTGGGTTAACTCTGAGCAGTCCAAAAAGATACCTCATGAAGGTGTCAACAAACTACGAAAATTTCATTTAATTTGTCCAACGCATTTTTAAGAATTAATGAAAAAATAGGCTTTTTTTACAAAATTTAACACCTTGTATCTGGAAAGCGAAGCATTTCCGGACATATGTTTATCCAAAAAAAAAATATATATATATTTTTACGAGATCTACCATCCCTAGAAGCTTTAAACAAATCTTTTGTGACATCCTGTATATTTCAATTCAAATAGGTAAGATTCTTACCACAATGCTCCCTTGCTTAATTTCCAATAGGAATTATTCAAAATCAAGGTAGGTAAATAAAACTAGTATGCACGGAACAAGATGAGTTATTCACTCACAAAATCTTTAAATCATTAACTCTTTAATTCTCAGGCTCTTAATTAAAAAAACAAATTAGGTACCTATCGCAATTGCGTTAAGCTCACGACTCTTTATTAATTAATTTTATATATGTATATATATTTTGTATTGGTATAAATCTGAAGGAAACATGTATTGTTTCAATGTAGAAATCTAGTAGTAAATAACCAATAACATGTCAATAATATTCAGAGCAAATCTCAAAAACCATGACGTTATTTTACTTATCCTAATCTTCTTAGCAATAATTCTTGTTACTGTTGGTACTCTGGTACGTCCACTGAGCTGCACTTTTTCTTGGCCTGTGTGAATACTGGCTCGGCAACTAACTTCCAACCACATAAATACCATAGGTGGATGTTCCAACTATGAACCTCCAAATAACCAAACAACTAGACAACAGCTTTTGCAATGACGAAAACTATCGAGGCTCTCAATCTCAGCAGCAATCACTCGGAAATTAAATCATACAAAGAATCTACATACAAGAAATTTTATCCATAATAATCAAGAAAATTCTAGTTAAGATAGTAACCACTTACCTCACAAATACAGGATTATATGACATTATAAATTTCAAACGGCCCTTATGACCACAGAAGGCCCCTAATTGAAAAAGTTTCCAGATAAACATTGTAGATCAAATAATTTTTCACATCTTTTATTTGAAACATTTTTTTTTTTTGTAAAATCAATAGGTAGCAAGTTATCACCAATGGCACACATCTAATAATAATTATTCAATATAGAAAAAATTGCGATATTTCATAAAAACCATTTAAAAGCTGATATCAGATCAGATAAGCTTAGAATGAGACCCATATCCACGATAACCTTCAATATGTTTAGTGGAAATCTCGGTGAAAGTGAAGTTGAAGTGAGGAATGGTCGAATTTTGACGGTGAGAAGTTTTTGAAATTTGTTTCTAACTATCCTTACATATACGATACACAAATGAAAGGCTAAAAACCAATTCCCGCACAAATTTCAATGTAAATGGGCAGTCGTTCAACTGTCAAATAATTCCAATTACAATTTGAATTGGAATTGAATGTAAACGTAGCTTTATAGAAAATGCAATCATTATTATCCCTAGTTCTTTCGAATTTTTGTAAAGCGGTGTCTCTTTGTTTCATAAATATCTTGATATTTAGGTCTTCATCATTTTTAAACTACAACCCGAAAATTTGTATATTATCGCCTATTTCTGATCATCTATTCTTTTTCTTAGCGATTGGTTTTCGCCTTCCAGACAGTTGATTGTATCAAAATAGCCATCCAGAAATGCCCTTTGATTATTAAATTGCTCCTCAAATTAAGTTTCCATTAACGTTGAAACCGTACTGGCAATATCCTGGAAATTTTATTCATTAAAAGTGTTGACGATGGCTGTTTTGATCTCTCTCAGATCGGTATTAGACAAACCAGTGTTGTCATGTCATGCCTTAATATATGTCTCTTTAAATTGCTTTTTAGTGTAAATTTTGCTTTACAAGTGGTACATTCAAAAGAATAAATATTCGAATGTGTCCATTTATCCAAATTGGAACATTTAATCTTAATATTTTTACCATACTGTACATATTAGAATTAATTAATTATAAGCAACCTACTTTTATTATTGGAAATGACGACAATCGATGTGTGCAAAATCAGCATTTATTGTATATAAAAGGTGATCAATTTCATTAATAAAATCAGATTCAAACTTATTGTTGTTTCTCTTACTTAAATTGTGCCCAAGTCACCATTGGCCTAGCAACGCTAGTAGAGTCGTGAGACTGCGCTCTAACAATTACTTTTCTTTAGCCTTATTGTAGCAGGTGCTCTGTCTGGTTACATTAGGCCCTTCTCTAAATCTGTAGCAAGTGCTTTGTCTGGTTACAGGTTTAATTTAAACCTTATAGCAAGTGCTTTGTCTGGCTTGGGTCCTTTTTTTTCCAACTTACAACAAGTGCTCTAGTCTGGTTGTAAGTTACCTATCTTACGCCCTAGTGCAAGTGCCGTGACTTTAAGTCCTGTCTGGTACTAAGGCCCTTCTGCTCTTCTATCCTAAACCATCGGGATCAAGCAGAAAATACTATCCAGAGAATTAGAGTCTCCTGGAGCGTACATGGTCCTTCGAGCAAAAAGTTACAACGGTCAAGAATCAGCAGCCTGCAACAGCAGGCAACCAGAGTCCTAGAGGTCCCACCAGTAGCGATCCTCAGGTCCATCAGCCAGGGTCCCAGAGGTCCCACCAACAGCGGGCCCAGAGGTCCAATCGAAACAAGCAGCCATCAACCAGAGTCCTAGAGGTCCCACCAGTAGCGATCCTCAGGTCCATCAGCCAGAGTCCCAGAGGTCCCACCAACAGCGGGCCCAGAGGTCCAACCGAACCAAGCAGCCATCAACCAGAGTCCTAGAGGTCCCACCAGTAGCGATCCTCAGGTCCATCAGCCAGAGTCCCAGAGGTCCCACCAACAGCGGGCCCAGAGGTCCAACCGAACCAAGCAGCCATCAACCAGAGTCCTAGAGGTCCCACCAGTAGCGATCCTCAGGTCCATCAGCCAGAGTCCCAGAGGTCCCACCAACAGCGGGCCCAGAGGTCCAACCGAACCAAGCAGCCATCAACCAGAGTCCTAGAGGTCCCACCAGTAGCGATCCTCAGGTCCATCAGCCAGAGTCCCAGAGGTCCCACCAACAGCGGGCCCAGAGGTCCAACCGAAACAAGCAGCCATCAACCAGAGTCCTAGAGGTCCCACCAGTAGCGATCCTCAGGTCCATCAGCCAGAGTCCCAGAGGTCCCACCAACAGCGGGCCCAGAGGTCCAACCAAACCAAGCAGCCATCAACCAGAGTCCTAGAGGTCCCACCAGTAGCGATCCAGAGGTCCATCAACCAGAGTCCTAGAGGTCCCACCAGTAGCGATCCACAGGTCCATCAGCCAGAGTCCCAGAGGTCCCACCAACAGCGGGCCCAGAGGTCCAACCGAATCAAGCAGCCATCAACCAGAGTCCTAGAGGTCCCACCAGTAGCGATCCACAGGTCCATCAACCCGAGTCCCAGAGGTCCCACCAACAGCGGGCCCAGAGGTCCAACCGAATCAAGCAGCCATCAACCAGAGTCCTAGAGGTCCCACCAGTAGCGATCCACAGGTCCATCAACCAGAGTCCCAGAGGTCCCACCAACAGCGGTCCCAGAAGTTCAACCAGACCCAACAGCGGTCAACCACATTCCCAGAAGTTCCACCAATAGCGGTTCCAGAGGTTCAGCTAAGCCCATTGCAAGATCAACAGAACAATGATGGAAGAAATGAACGTACGTGCTGCTCAGCAAGAAGAACTAGGCAAAAAGATCATGCAGCTTTACACCAACTGTAAAAAAGATGGCCAATCAAGAAAAACTGAACAGTATGTAGAACAAAAACTTGGAGCACTAGAAGAACTATGGGATGCAGTTCAAGAAAATGATCATGAACTAAACAAGTTCAATGAACCAAATCACGCCTACTTTACTAAAAAATACCTGCAACAAATAAAAGAGAGGTATGAGACTTGCAAGAAGTACCTTGAAATGATCAATGATGAATTACAAAATAGTCCACAACTCTTACTTTTGAAAAAACAAAATCTTAAGTGTGAGGAATTGGATAGAACAATCGACCAAATCAACCAAGATCTAGCTGAATCAAAATCAAGAATAAGGTATGAATTACAACAGAAAAAGCTGGTAAAACAATGGGAAGCTATTCAAGAATTGCACGAAGAGATAATAATTCATGAAAAATCATTCACCAGTGCCTACTTCAGAGATGATAAGTTTCATGAGTATCAGATGAAGTATGAAGACACGTTGGAAAAATTATCAGCGGAAACAGTCGAGGCACAAGCTTCATGTCAGCCGCAATTACCACAGACCCAATCAATCTGGCCTGTAAGACATCTTGCGTCACCACAAATAACCATTCCAACATTTCACGGAGGCTACGAGAACTGGGGCTCTTTCCATGATGTTTTTTTGCGAGTAGTCCACGACAACATACATTTTTCCAAGGCAGAGAAGATACAACTACTCAAAACGCATGTTCGAGGAGAAGCTGCAAGACTCATTCAGCATCTGACAACCACTGAAAACAACTACGAGACAGCATGGGACTTGCTTCAGAATAGATATGAAAACAAACGACTATTAGCCTCGAAACTGATAGACAAGTTATTAGACCTCCCAAACCTTTCCTCCGGAAACGTTGAAAAATTGAAGCTCTTGCATGACATCACCAAAGAATGTACTCGTGGGCTAGAAAATATAGGAGTAAGCACACAGTCATGGGGGCCAATCATCATCAGAATAATCAGTCGGAAATGGGATTCCGAAACCAACAAGATGTATGAACAAACAATTACGGAACCACACAAAATTCAAGACTACCAACAATTCATGGAATTTCTTGAAAGAAGATTTCAATCTCTGGAAGCAACAAGCCCAAGCAGAAGAAACAACTCAGCTTGCCATTATTGCGAGAAAGATCATGCGATATATCACTGCCAAGCTTTTAGAAGATTGTCGGTAGAAGAAAAAAATCGTTTTGTTCAGAAAATAAACCTTTGCGTGAACTGTCTGAACCACGAAAAACATCTCAGATGTCGCAGCAGTGTAACTTGCAATGTCTGCAGGAAGCATCATCATACAATCCTACATAATGAAAACAATCAACGAAGCTTCAGCAACTCAGGACATCAGACATCAAGAAGAACTGATCAAAGAGCCTCCAATCAAAATGAAAATAGCCAAACACGCAACAACTTCAGAAGAAATGATCAAAGACAAAATACCTCAAACTATCACGTAAAAGACCACGAAGAGAACGTCCTGCTTGCCACAGCATTGGTAGAAGTAGCAACAGCTAGCACCACCCAGTATTTACGTGTCCTCATTGACCAAGGATCACAATCTGCGTTTATAACAGAAGACGCAGCCCAGCGTCTTAATCTCCCACGTCAGAAAATCAGAGCAGAAATTTCAGGCATAGGAGATGGTAGCCCACAAGTTTCCTCCTCGGCAGTAGATCTCCTCATCAAGCCACGCTTTCCGAGCAATTTTTCACTTGAAGTGAAAATGTTAGTACTTCCAAAATTAACACAATCAACTCCACGATATCAATTAGAAGTCGACAACTCGTACACGAATGAAATCCTAGCAGATCCAACCTACATGAAACCAGGTCCAATTGATGCTATAGTTGGAGCGAGAGAATATACGCATATTATTCTAAATGGCATTCAAAAAACAAGAGAAGGACTTCTTAAGCAAAATACGGAACTAGGATGGATGGTATCTGGAGGAGTATCGTCAAACCACCTTCCATTTCAAGTGGCCAGCATGATTTCCCGACACGAAGAAGATAGCCAACTCACGAAATTTTGGGAATTAGAAGAGTTGCCAGAAACAAATAAATATATATCAGAAGATGACGAAATCTGCGAAAAATTTTACGATGAGACTACGTATCGAGATGAAAAAGGAAGATTCATAGTCAGAATACCTTTCAAACAGGGCATGCAAGTTTTAGGACAAACAAAACCTAGAGCGGCTGCCCGTTTAAGAAGTCTGGAAAACCGGTTTTTGAGAGAACCTTGCCTTAAAGAACAATACGATGCATTCATGGATGAATATTTGAAATTAGGGCACATGGAAAAAGTATCATTTCAAAATCTTCATGAAGGCAGATACTACATACCACACCAAGCAGTATTTAAAATGGACAGTACAACCACAAAACTACGAGTTGTTTTTGATGCTTCGAGTAAATCAACATCCAATATTAGCCTAAATGATTTGATGCTTACTGGTCCAAGACTCCAACAGAACCTATCTGAAATCCTGTTAAGATGGAGGCAGCATAAAGTAGTTTTTACAGCCGATATAGAAAAAATGTATCGACAGATAAAAATCCATCGAGAAGATCAACCTTACCAGAGAATTTTATGGCGATCTGACAGCGGACACCGAATGATTGAATACGAGCTAACTACTGTCACATACGGAACAGCATCTGCACCATACCTAGCCATTAAGACTTTACAAACATTGGCAAAATCTGAAGAAACGAAGTATCCTATTGCAAGCAAAATCACCCTACGAGACTTTTACGTAGATGATGTCCTGTCAGGAGCCAATGACTTAGAATCGGCAATAGAAATTCAACAACAGTTACTCAATATGATGCAATCTGCTGGTTTTAATCTCAGAAAATGGACCAGTAACAAACCAGCCCTGCTTCAAGCCCTTCCCGAATCGCAACAAAACCAAACCGTCCAAGAATTATCCGAAGATGACATCCAAAAATCACTTGGCGTATTTTGGTCGCCTTATGATGACAACTTCATGTTCAAAGTTACCACATCAACAGAGAATCTAATAACAAAAAGGCACATCCTATCAGAGATATCAAAAATTTTCGATCCCTTAGGATGGTTATCACCTATAGTCATCAAATCAAAAATACTCATACAAGACTTATGGCTACAAAGATTAGGATGGGATGAGAAAATAGAAGGTGAACTAGCAGACAGATGGATAACATTTAGAAAGGACATGAATAAAGTCGAAGATATCAGAATTCCGAGATGGATGCAATTTAGCCAAGGAAACCTAATTCAACTCCACGGATTCTGTGACGCCTCTGAAAAGGCCTATGGAGCTGTCATCTACAGCCGAACACTGACGACTGAAGAGAATATAGTTGTCACACTTCTCTGGGCAAAATCAAAAGTAGCTCCAGTAAAACTAAGAACAACGTTACCGAGACTTGAACTCTGTGCAGCACACTTATTAGCGAAAATGATAAACCAAACTATTGCGACACTAGAGATAGAAAATATAGAAACTTTCGCATGGAGTGACTCCATGATAACATTAGGCTGGATAAAAGGCCAGCCCAATCGATGGAAAACATTTGTTGCCAATCGCGTGAGTGATATAAATAGACACGTAAACAGCAGCCACTGGAACCACGTAAAAACATCCGAAAATCCAGCAGACGTTATATCCAGAGGGTCTAATCCAGAACAATTAGCAAACAATCTCCTGTGGTGGAATGGACCAGCATGGCTTCATAGTCTTGAACCACTACCATTAGCTAAAGAAATACCCGAAACGGACCAAGAAGCTAAGAAAACCATAAAATGTTTCCAAGTTAAAACACAAATCACAGAAAACATAATCGAACGATTCTCCGACTTAACCAGAATGATAAGAATATTAAGCTTCTGTCGAAGATTTTTTCACAGGTCCAACGAACCAATATTATCTGTCGAAGAAACAAGAAAAACGCTCCAAGAAGTTATCAAAGTGATCCAAAACTGCGAATTTCCATCCGAGATATCGTCCATTAACACAAAGAAAACCGTTGAGAAATCAAGCAAAATATTTAATTTAAGCCCATTTATTGACGGGGAAAAAATCTTACGAGTTGGCGGAAGATTACAGAATTCAGGGTTACCATACAGTCAGAAACATCCTATAATACTACCAAGTCAAAATCATTTGAGCAAACTAATAATATTGGACGCACATCACAAAACCTTGCATGGCGGAAACCAAGCAACACTGGCTTACCTCAGAAGAAAATACTGGATTATCAATGGAAAGAAAAGTGTAAGAAGCATCTTGAGTAAATGTATTACATGCATCAGGTACAAAGCAAAAACCTCAGAGCAGCAAATGGGCCAATTACCTGCCACGAGGGTCACACCATCCCCACCGTTCATTAACAGTGGAGTAGACTATGCCGGCCCTATCAAAATCAGAGCTACTAAAGGAAGAGGTCACAAGTCATATAAAGGCTATATCTCAGTTTTTGTATGTCTTTCCACCAAGGCAATACACCTAGAAGTAGTAAGCGATATGACGACTGATTCGTTTTTAGCAGCCTTCCGGAGATTTACTGCGAGAAGAGGTCACTGCGAAAATATTTACAGTGACAATGGAACAAATTTTGTTGGGGCAGCACATTATTTTGAAGAAGAAGTTCTCAAATTAACTCAACACCAATCCCTGCAAAATACAATGGTCAACCTTGGCACTAACTGGCACTTCATCCCACCGGCAGCACCTCATTTTGGTGGACTATGGGAAGCTGGAGTCAAGTCAATGAAACATCACCTCAAACGAGTAATTGGAGAAACAACCCTCACGTATGAAGAACTCACGACTTTGTTACACCAAATCGAAGCAAGCCTCAATTCTAGGCCGTTATGGCCACTCTCTGACGAAGTAGACGACTATTTCGTCCTAACTCCTGGTCATTTTTTAATTGGAAGGGGAATATTATCTCCAATTGACCCAATAGCAAGTAATATAAATTCCAGTTTGTCAGAGAAATGGAGGCTTACCCAAAAAATGAAAAAGGACTTCTGGAAAGTTTGGAGCACAGAATACTTAGGAAGATTGCAGCAAAAATATAAATGGCAAAATCAGGAAACCAACCTTAAGAAAGGAACCATGGTAATTATAAAAGAAAATACAATAAATCCCAGCCAATGGCCCTTAGCACGCATAACAGATGTTCATCCTGGAAGAGATGGCGTAGTAAGAGTAGTCACACTCAAGAAAGCAGACAGAGCTACATTGAAACGACCGATACATACACTGATCCCACTTCCATTAGAAGAAATGGGAGAAGAAACACTGACCATTCCCACTCAGGTTACAGCAAATATGGCCATAACCTCAAGCAGTCACAATATCAAAAGAGAATGCACTGTGAAGCAGCATGTGAAAACCAAGAAATCAAAAGTATCTTATTTTCAAATCATTCAACTATTTATGTTATGGTTCAGTTTGATGCTTCTCCCAAAATGTCAAAGCAGCTATGTTATAAAATATCCCGAAGGAGGTATTTACATCGAACATTTTGGAACGGCACAAATAAATAGAGGAACATTTAGAATGGAAGTCACTTATAACAGAACAAAAATCAAGGAAGACATCCAGAATGTAACTAGCGTCGTAAACAATTTTGAGATGCTGTGTAACAAGACAAGACAACTATCGGAAGAAACGCACTGTGAAATATTGGACCATCATCTAAAAGAGCAACAACAACATTTTAGCTGGATATTTAAGACCCTGCAAGAGATACAACTTCGTCCAAAAAGAGGTTTATTGGGAAAATTTATGACGTCCGTTTTTGGCGTCAACGATGAGGTCTACGAGGATATAAATAATATAAACAAAAATCAAGAAATGTTGATAAAAGCTTCCAATCACCAGACACAATTCATGATCTCCGCACTATCAACATTCAATACAACCGAACAAAAAATAAATAACCAACTTCACAGATTCCAAACAAGGCTTAATCAAGGATTAGAAGCAATTCAATCTATGAACAAATGGTTTTCAAGTATAGACATTAACAGCCTAAACATTCATGTCCTAAGCACTTATCAAATAGCAACTAACTACATTGCAGAAATAAGTTCATACTACGAGAATATGATAAATATCCAGTTTAACAGGGGAACAATCTACGACATCATATCTCCAACGTATCTTCATACTCTGATAACGGATATCAACAGAAAATTACCGAACAACTTAAAAGCATTATCTACGCCTTTGATAAAAATGTCCCTATGTCAGAATAGCAGCCACTTCCAAGTTTTTGGCTATTTTCCCATAATAGAAATATCACAGTTTGATGTTATAAAAGCAACCCCAATTCCAGTACGAATATCCAACAACTCTTACTGGACATTAGATATATCGAACGATTATATCGCGATCGATTATAACTCTCAGCTTTACTTTCAACTCCATAAAGAAGAATTCGAACGATGCTTGAAATTAAAACATCACATGTTTCTCTGTTCTCCAGATGTTATAAGAAACATAAATAACGACGGCAACTGTATTATTGATGAAATATACCATAAGCCTGAAGCCAAGAAATGCAAAACTTTCACAAATTCAGTGCAGGCTACTATATGGAAACAAATGGCCACGCCAAATACATGGTTATTTATTACTAATGGATCAGCCAATATAGCTATTATTTGTGGTGGAGTCCGGGAAGATGTTGACATTATTGCAACAGGAATTCTCAGCTTGGCTCCCGATTGTATTATAGAAACCAAACAGCTAACACTAACAGCAATACGAGTGGAGCATAGCAGTTTAACCAGCTATTCCAAAGCTGTCTCACTCGATAGACACGACGAACCCACACATATTCAACATTCACAACTTCGGCCAGCATCTGAGTCAGTAATTGGGCATTCAGATGATTTAACCTCACTAATGACAGAAGAGAAGTCAATTCAGATTGAACTTCAAAATCATATATGGAGAGATATACGACATCATTCTAGCATAGTTGGAGTGACAACTACCATTGCAACAATCCTGGTAGTTTTGGGTGTCTGGATAGGCATCAAATATCTAAGACTTCGAACAAGAGAGAAAAAGACCACCAACAAACCTGAAGAGTATGAACTACAGTCCCTGAAGTCGACAAATTGAGAGGCGGCAGAATGTCCATTTATCCAAATTGGAACATTTAATCTTAATATTTTTACCATACTGTACATATTAGAATTAATTAATTATAAGCAACCTACTTTTATTATTGGAAATGACGACAATCGATGTGTGCAAAATCAGCATTTATTGTATATAAAAGGTGATCAATTTCATTAATAAAATCAGATTCAAACTTATTGTTGTTTCTCTTACTTAAATTGTGCCCAAGTCACCATTGGCCTAGCAACGCTAGTAGAGTCGTGAGACTGCGCTCTAACAATTACTTTTCTTTAGCCTTATTGTAGCAGGTGCTCTGTCTGGTTACATTAGGCCCTTCTCTAAATCTGTAGCAAGTGCTTTGTCTGGTTACAGGTTTAATTTAAACCTTATAGCAAGTGCTTTGTCTGGCTTGGGTCCTTTTTTTTCCAACTTACAACAAGTGCTCTAGTCTGGTTGTAAGTTACCTATCTTACGCCCTAGTGCAAGTGCCGTGACTTTAAGTCCTGTCTGGTACTAAGGCCCTTCTGCTCTTCTATCCTAAACCATCGGGATCAAGCAGAAAATACTATCCAGAGAATTAGAGTCTCCTGGAGCGTACAGAATGTGATAATTTGTGTCTTCTCAAATTAGCTTTTCGTTTAAATTTTGCTTTACACGTGTCACATTCAAAAGAATAAATATCCGAATGTGTTAGTTCGTGATGCGTCAAACCGGATTTTTGTTTAAATTTTGCTTTGCAAATGTCACATTCAAAAGTATAAACATTCGAATGTGTTAGTTGATGACTCTTCAAATAGCTTTTTCTTTTAAATTTTATTTTGCAAGTGTCACATTCAAAACTATAAATATTCAAATGTGTTAGTTTGTGATCTGTCAAAGTGCTTTTTTGTTTAAATTTTTCTTTACAAGTGTCACATTCAAAAGGATAAATATTCGAATGTAATAATTTGTGTTTTTTCAAATTAGCTTCGCGTTTAAATTTTGCTTTACACGTGTCACATTCAAAAGGAAAAATATCGAAGTGTATTACTAAGTGATGTTTTAAAATTGATTTAGTTTTAAATAAAACATTGCAAATGTAACATTGGAATTTTCTGAGAACATCTGGTCTTGATGAATTGGCATCACTTAAATATTTCTCTTCCTTCATAAATATTCCTTTATTTGGATCTATCAATTGAATATCTAATACTTCTATTCCATTTTTAATGTCATCTTTTAGATATTCATTAATTATAAACCTGAAAAAAAAAAAACGTCAGTTAGTTGAATTTTTAAATTAAGTGGCATGAAAAATTCAAAAAATTATTACATAGGTCGAGAAGGGAGGTTCGGATGTAGGTACATCAGAAGTTTTTGAAATGATGGTATTTTCTTTATTAAATGAAATGTCAACTTAGCTTCACTAAGTTGGTTGGTCCTGGAAAAATTTATGATTTTAAAATTTATACTGTCAGATGAAATATGCTCAAAATCAAAGCGTATATAATATGGGAAAGTATGTATAACAACTTCTTGAAACAATATACAAACTGTTTAGAATTTAATATTAAAAAATATATTTAGAAAAAATATTTTATATCCTTCTCATCTCTTCTAAAATAACAACATTTTGAATATAAGAACATTATTCTATCATACAGTTTATTGTTATATGCATACTCTTGAAAAAATTAAACATCATACAGTTCATATCTATAATACTCGAATAAATGTTTGTTTGTTCCTAGATATTATAGTGAGTTCGAGAAGAAATCAATTAACAACTTGGGACCAAAAGTTTATAACATTTTGCCTTGTCATTCTAAGAATGCAAATGCAAAATATTTTTCTATGTTTGTTAGGACATATATTGTAGAATATAATGAATTGTTTTCCTCCTGAACTACTTACACATGTTTATATTTTATATGCATGCCTGTGCTGAATGTTTTTATAGTTATTATTATTTTTTTTTCCTTTGTTTCACTTTGCAATATATTAAAAAGTTGTATCGATTACCTAACCTAATTTAACATTATTTATACAAACTATAGTTATGTTATATTATTATTAAAGTTTGCCTAATATGCCTACAATATTATTTCTCTATAGCCTGTTGTTAAGAATCTGCAAACGACAAAAACTAAAAAGTGTTCAATATTATAGGGTTTTACGGTATATCAAATTTAGTTTATGGTGTGAACAATGAAATCTTCATTATATGTAGATTATATATTATATTTTTGATAACATACTTCAAGTAGTTTAGCCTTAATATTATCAAAAATTTTATTTATGTATTTTTTCAACTGGAATTCAGGATACAGAAGTCAAGAAATCCGGCCAAAAATATTTTAAATTATAAAAGATTCTGTTTATTTTTTGCAAAAATACATTTTTACAGAAAATAACAGATACATTATTACTTAATATTGCGATAACATGATTACATCATAAAACATAAATCTATAAAAATAACTAAATGTTTAAGTGATATTTTTGTGATTTCTGAACAGAAAATTTTTCTGGTGACATGATAAAATCATAGAACTCAGAACAGCCAGAACAGGTCATATGAAAATTAAACATGGTTATTATTAACCTGCTATAGACTCAAGAGTAGACACTTATTCGGATCTTTTGTCATTTGGGCCGCAATTGAAGAAAATATTCGCTCAACATTTGCGTTATGTGCAGTTATAGCAAAGAAAAATTCACATATTTTCAGCACTTAAGAAAAATTTTGTAAGTATGGGTAGAAATGTAGTACCGTAAAAATTAAAATATTTAACAAAGTTGGGTTGTTTTCACGATCCCCGAGTTTTCCGGATATTGTTCTGAATTCTAACCGGACTTCCACGGATATCCTAAAAACCCATACATGTCCGTGTGAATTCGGACGTATGGAATCCCTAACTAATTGTGAAATTTTACTTTTCGCAACTGGTAATGAAAAGTAAGACATTTGATAACTTCAACAAGTTTTGCAAAGTGTCACTTTAAATGTCAAAATTAGAAAATAGTTATTTTTCTTTCTTTCTATCGACATCTTCGAGAGTTTTCCCAAAAACCAAATACATGAATTGTGAGTGAATTTTATGCATTACTATGTAATTATTTATTTATACAATCACCACATTACAAAACTTAACGCTACAAATAGTACAATAAACTGCTTAATCTAAAATAATAAGAACTTAAAAAAATATCTACATTTTCAACGCGCAAAATATAAAACGCATTAAAATTATTGTTGAAATATTAATCAAGCCATTGTGGATGCTGAATAAACATTCAAAATTGTTTCACGTTCAAGTTTTACAGAAAAAACATTGAATTCAAACTTACAATTATTTACCTAAATGCGTCATTCAATAATGTATTAAATTACCACAAATATTAACTTAGACATTGCATATTATATTGAAGTGAAAACTTCTTTAGAATCGTTGGGAGTGCTTTGAGACTCGTTGAAACGAAAAAGCGACACTTTTTTGCGTTCTTTTTCAAGTCTTTTGGAGGGGGGGATGCCACTATGTATGTAAGCATGTGTGTAATGCATGCAGTTCGATGAAGGTTTCACTTCTACTAGGTGCAAACTACACACTTTTTTTTTTTTAATAGGTGTCTTTTCAAATCGACTTTTCGTTTAAATTTTGCTTTGCAAGTGTCACATTCAAAAGGATGATTATCCAAATGTTTTAGTTTGTGAATCTTCAAATCGGGTTTTCGTTTAAATTTTGCCTTGCAAATGTCACATTCAAAGGAATAAATATCAGAATGTCTTCGTTTGTGATTTATCAAATATGCTTTTTGCTTAAACTTTGCATTGCAAATATCACATTCAAAAGCATAAATATCTGAATGTATTAATTGATGATTCTTTAAAAGAATTTTTTTTTTAAATTTTGTTTTGCAAGTTTCACATTCGAAAGCATAAATATCCGAGTGTATCAGTTTGTGATTTTTCAACTCGCCTTTTCGTTTAAATTTTGCTTTGCAAGTTTTACATTCGAAAGAATAAACATCCGAATGTTTTAGTTTGTGATTCTCCAGATACTGTTTTTGTTTAAATTTTGCTTTGCAAGTTTTACATTCGAAAGAATAAACATCCGAATGTTTTAGTTTGTGACTCTCCAGATACTGTTTTCGTTTAAATTTTGCTTTGCAAGTGTCACATTCGAAAGAATAAATATCCAAATGTGTTAGTTTGTGCATTTTCAAATCGCCTTTTCGTTTGAATTTGGCTTTGCAAGTGTCACATTCAAAAGGATAAATATCTGAATGTATTAATTGGTGTTTCCTGAAAATGTTTTTTTGTTTAAATTTTGCTTTGCAAGTTTCACATTCGAAAGGATAAATATCCAAATGTGTTACTTTGTGATTCTTCAATTGATTTTTACGTTTGAATTTTGCTTTGCAAGTGTCACATTCAAAAGGAAGATTATCGAAGTGTATCACTATATGAGATTTTAAATATGATTTAGTTTTAAATAAAGCATTGCAAACGTAGCATTGGAATTTTTTGAAAACATCTGGTCCTGATGAATTGGCATCTCTCGAATATTCCTCCTTTATAAATATTCCTTTATTTGGATCTATCAATTGAATATCTGATACTTCTATTTCATTTTTAATGTCATCCTCTAGATGTTCATTAATCATAAACCTAAAAAAAAGATGAGTTAGTTAGATTAAATATAGGTGGGATAAAAATTTCAAAAATTAATATATAAGTCGGGAAGGGGCCGGGGTTTGGATATACACCAAAAAAGACAAAGTTTTCTGTAATGATGTAATTTTTTTATTAAATAATAACCGAGCGCTTACGGTAATATGGTTAATCCTGAAAAAATTATACCGCAAAAATCTCATTAGGTAAGTATACTGAGTTCTTATGAGTTGATGGGAAATCAGTACAGTAAATGCCAGGAATATGCATTCAATAATCCACAGAAATCTCAATGAAATCGGAAAGTTCGTACCAACTCCTTGTCAGTATTCACATGTTAACTCAGGAAACGCATTGGGGTATAGCCAACAGTAATGCCTAGGTGATATATTGTCGGTTTATTTCACTTGATTTGACTCCTCGCGGCCACCACTATTCTACAAAGTTACAAATACGATTAATATAAATATTTTAATTCAAATAGGGGAGATTCTTACCACAATGCTCCTTTGCTATATTTCCAATAGGAATTTTATTCAAAATTGAAGTAGGTGAATAAAACTAGTATGCACGGAACAAAATGAGTTATTTACCTACAACTAAATATCATCAACTCTTTGAAACATTAATTCTCAAGCTTTTAATAAGGGAGCAAATAAGATACCTATTACAATTGCGGTAAGCTCACAGCGCGAGTCATACCTATTTAATAATTAATTTTATATACATATAATTAAATAAATATTGACTTTTATTTGAAACAAGAAGGGTTTTTACATTCATTTAAAGTCCATAATCCAAACACATAATTAAAAAACATAAAAAACACCTGAAATACAAATACAAATAAATATTGTGAGCTTAAGCTAAGAATATGACAAGGTAGTATATTAAATTGTTAAACGGAATTGTATGAGAACGATCGCTGAAAAATTACAGTGGTATGATGCGGCATAGTCAATTTTATTCTGTTTCATACATCAACAGTATGTATGCTATGACGAAATATTAAAAATTATTTTATGGAGCTAGGTGAGCAGGGGTTATTTATTTTTTTTAATAAAGGGTGTTTTTTTTAGAGGTATAGAACTTTGAACTGGAATAAAACTCATAAAAATCATGTAAACGGCCATGATATTGACTTTATTAGAAAGTTAATTTCATGCCATTAGTGCTTAAAAATGATTTGGGGCATATGAGCGCCGCGACTAGCTCGAACGAAGCTCAGTCTGGGAGTCCACTTTTGGACCACTTTTTCGAATATCTGGGAACATTAATCGGCAATAACACGGCAAATGTTGGCTTCCAGCCGATTCCACGTTGTTGGTTTATTACCGTAGACTAGCGACTTCACATATCTCCACAGAATTGAATCCATAGGTGTGAGATCACACCTCCGTGGAGGCCAATTCACAAGTTCATTGCGCGAAATTATACGGTCATCGAATGTTTCCTGAAATAAGTTGATTGTGTCACGCGCTGTGTGGCATGTTGCACCATCTTGTTGGAACCAGAACTCTTCCACACTAACGCCATTCAACTGGGGAACAAGAAAGTCAGTAATCAAGAATCGATACCGCTCTCCATTGACTATCGCCTTCTGGCTGCCATCATTTTTAAAGAAATATGGACCAATGATTCCACTAACCCAACAAGCACACCAAACAGTTTTTCTGGATTATGAATCAGAGTATGCGTAGTGCAAAAACGAGCCATGTTTGTCCGAATAACTTGCTGGGATGGACTATTAGGTCGACCGTAAAATGGACGTAACGCACATAGCGGAGTTTCGCGAAATGAATTACGATTTTCGAAGTAAATTTGTACAATTTGCAAGCGTTGCTCTGGCGTAAGTCTTTTCATAATGAAATGGCAAGATATAATGAACAGAAATGAGCTGTCACCTGTCAAATTTACTGTCACAAGGAACAGTGTTACTAGGTAGAAAAACAAACCTTTAAAAAAAACATTTAGAAAAGTAGAAAAATGAAGAATTCTGCTCTCGTCCATCCTTAACTAGCCTAAATTTCTATAAAAATGCGAAATGTGGTCAAACATACGCATAGAATGATCAATCACAAAGATTGCATCACTCAAAGAACTAACTGAATCAGATATTCGCGTACGCGTTTATCCATGATTTAATAAAGATCATAGACACCCTGTATCTCAGAAATTACGCATTTCCGAATATTTGTTTATGGGAACTATTTAACTTAAAATATTTTAAGAGATCACATCCTGAAATTACGAACCGTACTTAGGAAACACCTTGTATATTTTTCTATTTTCTGACCACCCTGTACATGATATTTCAAGTTTTACTAGTTTAATATTATTTTTTCAAGAAGCAGAAACTTTTATGAAGAATAACTTTTTTCCATTAAATTAATAATGAATAAGTTTCCTATATGCTGCGAATTTAAATGGACACACTGTATAAGGATACAATATTAAATGTATAGTTTCGAAAAAATAGAGCTGTTGAATGGTACGGCATAGTCAAAGTGTTGTATCTGATATTTCTATTATGTACCTGATTCATAAGGGTCGTTTTCACGGTGATAGTTTTTGCGATAGTTGCTGTCGTGATAGTAACTATCGCACAAACTATCACCATGTAAACAACCCGATAGTAGCTATCATGCTGTCGCGACAGTGCTGTCGCACTATCTCGCTTGACTAGATAGTTGGGAATACTTTCGTGAAAGTAGTGATTTTTTATAGCGGCACGATGGCGAAAAATCAAAATATCGGAAATTATTTTGATAAAATTAAGCAGGGATTTGACGTTATACATTTTCTGGAAGAATATGAGAGGTTTCCATGTTTATGGAAGAAAAGCTCGGCAGATTTCAAAAATAGAGTGAAGAGGGATCATGCAGAAGAAACTCTGCTGCCCTTATCAGGACTTTCTACAATTAAAGAACTTAGGCAGAAAATTAGGAGCATTAGATGTACATATAATCAAGAAGTGGCAAAAATAAAGAAGTCTATGGGAACTGGAACGGGTGCTAATTACGTATATAAACCAAAACTTATATGGTTCTCCGTAGCTGATAGTTTTCTAAGGCACAATTTGGAAGAAAATGACTCAGAATCTAATTTGGTAAGTTTTATTTAATGTTTCGCAATTATTTACATCCTAAATTATATAAATATTGAAAGAAGTGTAGTCAAATTATTTATTTCGGTGTCTTCTCTCGATTGTTATTCTATCATTTTGTACTGCCAATCGAGTGCTCCTGTCCCTGTAAAATAGTCAGCAAAGTCTTCTCTTCTTTGTCGAGCTTCTGGCAAATAGTTACGCTGCAAAGCTGCTCTTACATCAACGACACCATTTGGTCTAGGATCATTGCGCCAAGATCCAGGAATTATTCGACCTGTTGCATGTTCCTCAATATCTGCTGTTACTACATCATTTCCCACTTTTCGTATCCAGTTGTGCAAGGCACATGCAGCTTTTATTAGTTTCACTACTGTTTGAGGAGCAAGTGATATTGGGGATCTGAATACACGAAAACGAGATGACATGATTCCAAAAGCGTTTTCTACTACACGTCTCGCTCTACAGTGTCTATAATTGAAGACTTTCTGTGCAATAGTTAATTGGTTTCGTCGGGGATAGGGCTTCATTAAATATGTTTTAAGTGGAAATGCTTCATCTCCTAATATAACGGATCCGTCAGGTTGATGCAATAAATTTCCCTCAAGCGCTTTTTGAAGAGAGGACTTAGCAAATATTCCGCCATCTGAAATGCTGCCATAACTCCCAATATCAATAAAAGTAAAATTATAATTATGATCCACCATTGCCAGCAGTACAATGCTAAACGTGCCTTTGTAGTTAAAGTACTGTGAACCGGAATTAGCAGGGCACTGGACCAAAACATGTCTACCGTCAATTGCTCCTATGCATTTGGGAAAATTCCAGCAAGTTTCAAATCCATTTATAATTTTGTTCCACTCGTTCTCACTTTGTGGTACCTGGAAAAGAAAAATCAATTGAAAATAATATTTTATTTATTAATTATTATTATTATTAGCAATTGAAATAAATTGAAAATAATATTTTATTATTGTTTTTGTTGCAGATGTTGCCAGAACAATTTCCAGAAGAAAATCAGACAAATGCACAGACCGCAACATTAAATGAAGAACCGACGCAAGAGCCAGGGGAGCATATAGAAACCCCTTCTGTCAACCCAGTAAGAAATACACAGACAAGTTTCAAAAGTTTCAATGCACGGCCTGGAACAGCAAATGAAGAGTCGACACAAGAGCCTATAGGGAGTGTGAAGAAACCCCTTTCGTCAACGAGAAAAACAAAGACAAGTGGCAAAA
Source organism: Ceutorhynchus assimilis (assembly GCA_917834065.1). Lineage (NCBI taxonomy): Eukaryota > Metazoa > Arthropoda > Insecta > Coleoptera > Curculionidae > Ceutorhynchus > Ceutorhynchus assimilis. The sequence continues at coordinate 4,902,179 of OU892286.1, forward strand.
GGCCCGCGAGTAAAGGAATAAATAAGGAGGATGATTCTTTGGACCAGGCTGTGAAAGTTCTGAAACAGGTGGCATCCCAAAAATCGTCTGTTCCTTCCAATGAATTTGATGCCTTTGGACAACATGTTTCTTCCCAACTTAAGTGCCTTCCATTACAAGATGCAATATTACTACAGCAGGATATCCAGAAACTAATAACCAATGAGTAAAGGTGCTATAGGAGAACGGGGCCAAAATCGGTCATTTTCCCATGTAAATCTCCATAAGAAAATCTAAGGTCCATTCTGCCACTTTTCGGACCGTTTTGGAGTGGGGGTAAAATTTCCTAGAATTAGGCCCCGCCCCCTTTCCAGCGCCCAGGTCTGCATCGACCGTTCGCACTACCTCAGTAGCCGCCGAGGCAGCCGCACATACTTGCTACCTGATACTGATGATGCCGTAACTCTCGCTCTTTTGCTCTCATACCTCAACCTCGTACCTCATACCTCTCTCTCTCCCGCTCTCATATATAATCGACCCGCGCAGCTACTGCATCACGAAATAGAAATTAAAAAAAAGTCGGTAACCACTAAGAACCGATCTCCCGTCCCCAGCTTGAAAGCCCGCTGCAGCAACCACTAGGCTATCCGAGCAGTTGATAATAAATGGTGAAAAGGAGGAGGTAACATGCAATCATGAGGAGCGGTCAGGTACCTCAGGCATATTGGCACTTTGGGTGTCTCATACCTCATACTGATAATGACGTTACTAATTAAAATTGATGTGGGGGAAATAATTGTCGAGAAAATAAAAATTGTAAAATATTCAGTGGATCCATTGAGAGGCCGTGGACATAGGCCGTGCATACCTTAATGCTTCATACAAGGTGCTGATGATGATGTACCTCTCTTTCATTCCACATACCTGGCTCTCTCTCGCACAACAAACACAAATTAATTTTGTTATGGTCTTGTAGGAAACCGGGTTTTATTATCAGCTCAGTGCATACATCTAATAGACATCACCTTGGAAAAAAATTGATTATAATATAAAAAGAGATTGTTTTAAGTATCGAAAAAGATCCTAGTTATTTTTATCAGAGGTTTCAATCAATTATCCCAAGAAATTCAGTACCTAACATTAACATGAGCACCTCACAATAAGTGACGTAATTATAAAATATCTGAAAAACATAGATTACTTTAAAAGTTTAATTCAAAACTAGTTGACGAGTCTAAACAAGAGTTGCGGGTTTTACTGATAACACAGATAGCCAATTATTTCAAAATAATTTCACTTACTTGTGTGATATCAACAAAAGGTACCTATCAATTATCCCAAGAAATTCAGCAGACAACAAGACCAAAATTTTCTACACGTTCGCAAGAACAATTTGAAATAACTAGCGATGTAATTATAAAATATCTAAGAAACATAGATTAGTTTAAAAGTTTAATTTGAAAATGAACACTATACCAATCGAGTCTTGCGGTTTTGCCACCATCATTACATCGATAACTGGCAAAATAATTTTACTTTATAATATACAATACATATATGTATTTCATGTAAACATCATCCAAAGCACAGGCCACCATCGCGTTTGAAATTAAAAAAAGGACCCCATCAAATTTTCCCAAACAATTCATGATCTATTAAGATGATTTAATTAATTCTTCCGTCAAAAAATTTCTAAATAATTATCGGAGTAATTAGAGACCAGCTTTTAATTATATAAACAAGAGAGAGCTTTATTGAATTTCCAATAATAGTTTGAGTTCTATTGATTCAATTACATTATTATTATTCTTTTATCAGAAATTTCAAAATAATTATAGACATGCGATAACGAGTTTGTTGTCCGCCTTATCAAATTTTATAATTCGCGTTCTAGCAGTCTGATTTAATTATTTCTTTCACTAAAAATCGCTAAATAATTAACCGTGTAATTTAAGTCTAACTTGAGGTGCCCGTTCATATTATGTCAATAGGGCTTTACCAATTTTTCTCAAATTATTCACGTTCTATTGACTCAATCACCTACCCATAAAAATATATCGCAGGAAATTGAAGTGGCTAGATTCTCATACATGGAAAAGCCCATCAGAAGCCAAGATCCAGGAGAAGCTGCAATGCTTACTATTCTCAACAGAGTGAAATCTGCAACATCATCGAATTTTTATTTTTTCAAAGCTCCTCCCCCACTGCGGGAACTAAGGAGCAAAATACTTAAGAATCTTGATAAATTACACTCTAGATTTTCATAATAAATGTTTTTATGCCCTGAACATATTAATCCGAAAACTGGTAAACCGCCAGAATCTACACGAGAGCTAACAAAACTAATGGCAACACTGCATGGCAAGGTGAAATATATAATCCATTATCGAGCTTTGAAGCAAGCGTTAGAGCACGGCTTAAAAATTAAAAAAGTGCACAGAGTATTGAAATTCAAACAGTCGCCATGGTTAAAATCATACATCGATCTCAATACTAGGAAATATTAGGAAAAATGTAAGGCTTCTCACAAAATTGTCAGGTAGATATGGTGCTGAGGCTTATATTTCAAAGCCTGAATTCAAGACCAACACCATATTCAATGAAAATCTAGTGGCAGTAGAGTTGAGAAAGCTTGAGATATACCTAAACAAGCCAATATACATCGAGCAAGCCATTCTGGATCTTGCAAAAACCACCATTTATGATTTCCACTATGGCTACATGAAGACTGTATTTGAAGATGACTGTTCAGTTTTATATACCGATACTGACAGTCTAATCTATGAAATAGAAAAAGATCCATATGAAATTATCCGACGTGACTGCTACAAATATTTTGATACATCAGACTGTCCCAAAAATAATCAATACAATATACCTTTGGTCAATAAAAAAGTTTTGGGCATGATGACGGATGAAAACAATGGCATTCCCATGACGGATTATGTTGGCCTCTGATCGAAATTATATGCAACCAAAGTTATGGTAACCGAAGGTGATATCCAAAACAAGAAGGAAGAGTTACGTGAAGCTGACTAAGATGATGACGAAATTGAATTAATTTTATCAAATTATGGGGTTACAAAAAAGCTAAGGGTGTTAAGTACAATGTCGTCAAAACAAAATAACGTTTGATGACTATATGGAATGCTTAGCAACCAATAGCGAAAAAAATATTTCCCAAAATTTAATTCAAGCGCAAAAACATAAAGTTTATTCGATTACACAAGAAAAGATTGCACTATACCCATTTGATGATAAACGCTACATTTTCTCTAATAGGCATAATACTCTTCCTTAGAGAGATTATTCAATTTAGAGCGAAATGTCCTCACCAGCTCTAGCTCAACATTGTACATAATAATTCCCATTTGCAATTTTTAAGTTTTAGCTTTAAGTAGTTTAGACATTGTTAATATTGTTTCCATATTTTTTCATAATAATTTAGATAAAAACATGATATCCTTCCTTTGAGGTAGCATAATTAGCTTTAGTTATCATAGTAATTTAGTAATTGTGAAAATCTATTAGTTATAGCTGAAGCTATATTAATTTAGTTACTTTAGCCTACACCAATGTAATTGTACTAATTAAGTTATACAAATTTTAATATTAATCTGTTAGACAAAAAAATCCATTGTGGTACAGGATTACCAAAGTACTTTAACAATGAATAATTATAAACTCATGAACAATATAGATGAAAAAGATGCTACCAGAATTACTGCTAACACACGTAGCATACTGGACCATATGTTAATTAAAGCAGACTATAGCAACAAATGTCAGGTTATAGTTGAGGATAATGTACTTTCTGATCACAGCAGGCTGTTAATCACATTGAATGAGAAGAATACTAATATACAGAGCGTAAAGACGAGGCATGAGGTTAAACACATAGACCATAAGAAAATGGTAACAATGTTCGAAAATAGGATAGCGAACACTCATATAAATACATTCAGGGAACTTATTGACTTGATTAGTGTGTGTAAACGTGAATCGGAATATATTAATGTAATTAAATGCCACAACAACAATACATGGATTACCAAAGAACTTTTACAAGAAATGGCTTTACGGGATAAATTGTACAAAAAAAAGAAAGCAAATTCACATGACGTACAGACTGCAGCAAGTTTTACCAATATAAAAAATAGAATAAACAACCAAATTAAAGTTTTAAAAAACCGACACTTCAGCAAAAAGTGGGACGAAGCCAAAAGCGATACAAAGAAAACAATGGAAAATTGTTAATACCCTTTTTAAGAATACAGGCAAGAATCTAAATATAGAAACTCTAACAATTGATGATACTGAAATAAGGGATCCCAGGGTTATTGTAAATAAAATAAATAAACATTTTGCAGAAGTTGGAAAAAACATAGTAGATCAAATAAATGATGATATACAGATTAGTCAGGTAAATTATAATTTTAATGAAATATACTGTGATAGTAGTTGCTATGTACAGGAAACAACGGAAAAAGAGGTAACAGACATCATTATGGGACTCAAGAGAACATCCGCTCCAGGACATGATGGTATTACGGTTCGCGACCTATTAAACCTGAAGGGGCACTTAGTGGAAATAATTGTAAGACTAGTAAACGCTGTACTTGTAGATGGAAAATTCCCTGATGAGTTAAAAATTAGTAAGATAACCCCAATTTTTAAAGCAGGTAGTAGAGACTTGATGAATAATTATAGACCCATCTCAGTGATCAGTACGTTCTCAAAAATTGTTGAAACTGTGATAAAATCTAGGATGATGTCATTTATAGACAAATATATAGAAAAAGATTTGTATCAATATGGCTTTATAAGAGATAGTAGTTAGTACCTTAAGTGCAACCGTTGATCTAACTGATAAGATATCAACCTTTTTAGATAATAATAAGTTGGTTATTGCTGTATTTGTGGACATCAGCAAAGCATTTGATGTGGTTTGCCTAGAGAAATTATTAAAAAAACTTGGATATATGGGATTTAGAGGAAGGTTCTCAACTTAATTAAGTCATATCTAGTCAATAGGAAACAGTATGTCAATATTAACAACAATAAAAGCTGTGATTTAGAAAATTTTTGTGGGGTGCCTCAAGGATCTGTCCTTGGTCCACTGCTATACTCTTTATATGTGTTGAGTTTACGATGTGCAAATTTAAGTGGTAGATACTTCACATTCGCAGATGATACTGTGCTATTATATTCTGGCGAAAGTGTTGAGGAGTTGGAAAATCAAGTAAATAATGATTTAACGTTATATGCCAAATGGCTGTTATGTAATAGACTTAAAATAAATATAGATAAAACTAAATATATGTTCTTCAAACAAAAAAGGCTGAATTACCAAACATAAAAATAGGAAACATGGAGTTACAAAACGTAGATTGCATTAAATATTTAGGTTTAATGATAGATGCATATTTGAATTGGTCTGAATGTACATACAAATTACCTATATAACTAAAAAAATTACTTCAATGATCGGCGCTCTTTATAGATATAGAAATTACTTGACTAATAATGTAAAACATATGATATATGATGCATACTTCGCAACACACTTTAGATATCTTCTCCCGGTTTGGGGTACATGTGGTAAAGTTACCTTCAAAAAATGCAAAATCTTGAAAATTCTATTTAAGCTTGAATGGCGAACACACATGTGACCTATACCAATGGTGGAGTATATATCAGTTGAACCAGTTATTAGAACTAGAACAATGCAAGTATATTTATAAGGTAATTAATAGTACTCAAAAATGTAACACACCAATTTTATTTGCAAATAATGTACACAGTCACAATACAAGGACTCAGAACAACATATATCACCATAATGTTAACACTAATAAGGGCTTAAATAATCCCATATCAAGGGCGTCTGGTAGCTTTAATAGTTTGCCAGACTTGAAGAAGTCTAGTTTCAGAGCATTTATACGGAGTTTAAAAAATCACATTACCACAAAATATGCAGATTGTTGTTGTTTAGAGGACTGAATTTGCGGTGGCGGGTTCCTGAATTGTCTAGAGCTGTACTAGTTAGTGTCCTTGATACCAGTGTTAAAAACACTGTTTAAAGGATTACAAATAAGAAATTTATTGTATTCGTTAATTGAAATTGAAATAAAGTATTTTCAAAAAAAAAATATGTAATTTTGTTAAAAATTTCAGTAAAAAAATATTTCTAAAAAAATATTACGTCACTTATTTACAGCCAACACCTACGAATGCTTATGGAAATTCGGCATACAGCATTTAGCATCTAAGCAATAGAATCAATTCATTTTCTAATTAATTCACGTTCTCTGCAATAAATATCCAAACTGGAACAAAAGTATTGAATACCTAGAGGAGGTTTTTCGATTAATGCAAAATACGTTCATCATGCAGCTAGATTAAGTGGCATTTTAGCAAAATAAACTTGAAAAATTTGAAGACGTACATAATTAGTTATCTGGGTATTGCAGAAAAATAAACTTCAAAAAGTTCTATAATTATTGCTCTAGCAGAGCAGGTTCTGGTGTTGGAAAAATTCAACCTAGTGGGAATGTAGGCTGATCTCATGATTATAACTTACATAAGTTCAACTCACAGGTCCAAACAGGTTTTTATTTTAAACCCTAGACGTCCCGTTTTCTCGCGTAATGTGAAACACCAGCAACAGCTCAATGTCTCTAAGACAGCTAATCATCAACAACAACATCTCCAAGACACCTCTAAAACACCTCCAAGACAACTAAACATCAGCAACAACACCTTCAATGCACCTCCAAAACAACTAAACAACAACAAAAACACCTCCAAAACAACTAAACAACACCTCTAAAACACCTTCAAGACAACTAAACAACAACAAACAGCTCCAACACATCTCCAAGGCATCCAACCAGTATACCTGTGTACTGTAGGTAGGTGCACAGCTGAAATAACCATTTTTTCATCCCCACGTTGAATGAGACAAGAGCAAAATACGGTTCCGAATGAATGCCTGAAAAAATTACAAACATCCAATTCTGAACTATATCTCCCCCTATTGTCTCTACTGCAAGACATCAAGTTTGGGGAAGGTAATCGATTTTTATATCAATCAAAATAATCCTACACTTTAATCCGAAAATTATTAGTAGAGTAAGATGGTTCCTTCTGCATCATAGGATCCTCCCCATGGGTGCGAGAGAGGAAGCACTATACCCCCGTCTCTGCGGGTGTGAGAGAGAAGGCACAATGTCAGCACTGGGAAAGTTAGTCGCTGCCAACGCCCTCTATCCACCATCACGCGTACTATCGACCATCGACTAAAACACACGTTAAGACAGTAGCGCAACCTATCTTAAGTCAGTCGCACCACCTGTGATTAGCGATTCGCGTACCATTTATCGTATTTCATCCGTGAGCGCAGGAATTTATAATTTTCATACCTTTAAATAATTAAAAATAAAAAAAATGCTCTTAATCAGATGAACCAGCAATTAAGGTCAGAGCAAGGTAAGGGAGAAGCATCAATAAGAAAAATCCAGTGCTGATCATCTGTATAAACACTCATTAGGATTTAGGACTTCTATTTTTCAATTGATTCACGTCTATCGCGGCGATCGGATTAAATTCTTTATTGAAAGAAAATCTAAATGCTTACTCACGTGTTGTGTAGGTACCGTCATCCTATTTACAGAGTGAAACGTTAGTTACTAAGCTATCGACGATTATGGAAATAATTTCGACCAAATGAGTTGATAGAAATAAAGCGAGAATGTGTAGTCTGCAGCGCATAAAACATAAAAGGGCCGAAATAATGCGACAAAAAGCCATCAGTGCCAAAGTTTACGGCTAATACAATATTCTCAATCTCAGGTAAACAAACCCACATCATTGAAAATATATTTTAGTCGGAGATATCTTACATATTATTAAAAACTATTTTTGTTTGTAAGTTTGTCAACAAAGCCTACCTCTACCTGACTGACATTTCTTTCTGGTGGGCCTCCGTAAACTTTGGTTATTTGATGCTTCAGGTATAAAAATATGTAATTTCGGGATCCTATTGGGTCTGCTGAAAAATACGAATGAAAAAACAATTTTCTGTTCCAAATTAAATGTATTGTTAAGACGGAAAAAAAATGTAATTTATTGATTAAAAATGAGTAATTTACTTGGCTACTGTCAAAGTCATTATTATATTGATTAGGTTTAAGCAGTGGTACTCCAAAAATTGTTTGGAAAGCACAAATGGGTTTCAATGGTATAAATACCCCAATACCTGACTTGAGATAACAAAGGAGGGTTTCGGGTTTAGGCTGAATAGAAAAAGGGTCAGGATAATTCTTTGGGAAACGAAAAGTCGGGAATATTTCTGGTGTTTTTTATTATTATTGGTTGTGGTTTTGGGTAATCCAATAAAACATTAATTACCAGACGTTCGAAAGTTTGTTTCATTTAGCCCACATCACTACTGAAAAAAAACACGGGCGAGTGACTATATCATCACACTGCAAGGTGTTATAATACTTAGGGTAGTTCTCACTCTTATCCTTAAAAAATAGATATAATACTGAATTTCACATAAATTTTATTTCAAATTTGAGATATCTTTCAAAAATTTTGACATTAGCTATTAAAATCGCCTAATAGGACACTTTAAGGTTTATTGAACAGAGGCCAGGGCAACTACGTTAATAAAAGCATTGTATTACTATAATAATTTACAGTAATAATAACCAACTATTATAATTATTTACCTAACAAATGCGGAAAGTGATACTTTACCGCACGCAACGGCAGTTGGCGTTAAAGGCGTTAAAGGCGGTAAAGACACTTTCCGCATGTGTTAGGTAAATAATTATAATAGTTGGTTATTATTACTGTAAATTATTATAGTAATACAATGCTTTTATTAACGTAGTTGCCCTGGCCTCTGTTCAATAAACCTTAAAGTGTCCTATTAGGCGATTTTAATAGCTAATGTCAAAATTTTTGAAAGATATCTCAAATTTGAAATAAAATTTATGTGAAATTCAGTATTATATCTATTTTTTAAGGATAAGAGTGAGAACTACCCTAAGTATTATAACACCTTGCAGTGTGATGATATAGTCACTCGCCCGTGTTTTTTTTCAGTAGTGATGTGGGCTAAATGAAACAAACTTTCGAACGTCTGGTAATTAATGTTTTATTGGATTACCCAAAACCACAACCAATAATAATAAAAAACACCAGAAATATTCCCGACTTTTCGTTTCCCAAAGAATTATCCTGACCCTTTTTCTATTCAGCCTAAACCCGAAACCCTCCTTTGTTATCTCAAGTCAGGTATTGGGGTATTTATACCATTGAAACCCATTTGTGCTTTCCAAACAATTTTTGGAGTACCACTGCTTAAACCTAATCAATATAATAATGACTTTGACAGTAGCCAAGTAAATTACTCATTTTTAATCAATAAATTACATTTTTTTTCCGTCTTAACAATACATTTAATTTGGAACAGAAAATTGTTTTTTCATTCGTATTTTTCAGCAGACCCAATAGGATCCCGAAATTACATATTTTTATACCTGAAGCATCAAATAACCAAAGTTTACGGAGGCCCACCAGAAAGAAATGTCAGTCAGGTAGAGGTAGGCTTTGTTGACAAACTTACAAACAAAAATAGTTTTTAATAATATGTAAGATATCTCCGACTAAAATATATTTTCAATGATGTGGGTTTGTTTACCTGAGATTGAGAATATTGTATTAGCCGTAAACTTTGGCACTGATGGCTTTTTGTCGCATTATTTCGGCCCTTTTATGTTTTATGCGCTGCAGACTACACATTCTCGCTTTATTTCTATCAACTCATTTGGTCGAAATTATTTCCATAATCGTCGATAGCTTAGTAACTAACGTTTCACTCTGTAAATAGGATGACGGTACCTACACAACACGTGAGTAAGCATTTAGATTTTCTTTCAATAAAGAATTTAATCCGATCGCCGCGATAGACGTGAATCAATTGAAAAATAGAAGTCCTAAATCCTAATGAGTGTTTATACAGATGATCAGCACTGGATTTTTCTTATTGATGCTTCTCCCTTACCTTGCTCTGACCTTAATTGCTGGTTCATCTGATTAAGAGCATTTTTTTTTATTTTTAATTATTTAAAGGTATGAAAATTATAAATTCCTGCGCTCACGGATGAAATACGATAAATGGTACGCGAATCGCTAATCACAGGTGGTGCGACTGACTTAAGATAGGTTGCGCTACTGTCTTAACGTGTGTTTTAGTCGATGGTCGATAGTACGCGTGATGGTGGATAGAGGGCGTTGGCAGCGACTAACTTTCCCAGTGCTGACATTGTGCCTTCTCTCTCACACCCGCAGAGACGGGGGTATAGTGCTTCCTCTCTCGCACCCATGGGGAGGATCCTATGATGCAGAAGGAACCATCTTACTCTACTAATAATTTTCGGATTAAAGTGTAGGATTATTTTGATTGATATAAAAATCGATTACCTTCCCCAAACTTGATGTCTTGCAGTAAGAGACAATAGGGGGAGATATAGTTCAGAATTGGATGTTTGTAATTTTTTCAGGCATTCATTCGGAACCGTATTTTGCTCTTGTCTCATTCAACGTGGGGATGAAAAAATGGTTATTTCAGCTGTGCACCTACCTACAGTACACAGGTATACTGGTTGGATGCCTTGGAGATGTGTTGGAGCTGTTTGTTGTTGTTTAGTTGTCTTGAAGGTGTTTTAGAGGTGTTGTTTAGTTGTTTTGGAGGTGTTTTTGTTGTTGTTTAGTTGTTTTGGAGGTGCATTGAAGGTGTTGTTGCTGATGTTTAGTTGTCTTGGAGGTGTTTTAGAGGTGTCTTGGAGATGTTGTTGTTGATGATTAGCTGTCTTAGAGACATTGAGCTGTTGCTGGTGTTTCACATTACGCGAGAAAACGGGACGTCTAGGGTTTAAAATAAAAACCTGTTTGGACCTGTGAGTTGAACTTATGTAAGTTATAATCATGAGATCAGCCTACATTCCCACTAGGTTGAATTTTTCCAACACCAGAACCTGCTCTGCTAGAGCAATAATTATAGAACTTTTTGAAGTTTATTTTTCTGCAATACCCAGATAACTAATTATGTACGTCTTCAAATTTTTTCAAGTTTATTTTGCTAAAATGCCACTTAATCTAGCTGCATGATGAACGTATTTTGCATTAATCGAAAAACCTCCTCTAGGTATTCAATACTTTTGTTCCAGTTTGGATATTTATTGCAGAGAACGTGAATTAATTAGAAAATGAATTGATTCTATTGCTTAGATGCTAAATGCTGTATGCCGAATTTCCATAAGCATTCGTAGGTGTTGGCTGTAAATAAGTGACGTAATATTTTTTTAGAAATATTTTTTTACTGAAATTTTTAACAAAATTACATATTTTTTTTTTGAAAATACTTTATTTCAATTTCAATTAACGAATACAATAAATTTCTTATTTGTAATCCTTTAAACAGTGTTTTTAACACTGGTATCAAGGACACTAACTAGTACAGCTCTAGACAATTCAGGAACCCGCCACCGCAAATTCAGTCCTCTAAACAACAACAATCTGCATATTTTGTGGTAATGTGATTTTTTAAACTCCGTATAAATGCTCTGAAACTAGACTTCTTCAAGTCTGGCAAACTATTAAAGCTACCAGACGCCCTTGATATGGGATTATTTAAGCCCTTATTAGTGTTAACATTATGGTGATATGTGTTGTTCTGAGTCCTTGTGTTGTGACTGTGTACATTATTTGCAAATAAAATTGGTGTGTTACATTTTTGAGTACTATTAATTACCTTATAAATATACTTGCATTGTTCTAGTTCTAATAACTGGTTCAACTGATATATACTCCACCATTGGTATAGGTCACATGTGTGTTCGCCATTCAAGCTTAAATAGAATTTTCAAGATTTTGCATTTTTTTGAAGGTAACTTTACCACATGTACCCCAAACCGGGAGAAGATATCTAAAGTGTGTTGCGAAGTATGCATCATATATCATATGTTTTACATTATTAGTCAAGTAATTTCTATATCTATAAAGAGCGCCGATCATTGAAGTAATTTTTTTAGTTATATAGGTAATTTGTATGTACATTCAGACCAATTCAAATATGCATCTATCATTAAACCTAAATATTTAATGCAATCTACGTTTTGTAACTCCATGTTTCCTATTTTTATGTTTGGTAATTCAGCCTTTTTTGTTTGAAGAACATATATTTAGTTTTATCTATATTTATTTTAAGTCTATTACATAACAGCCATTTGGCATATAACGTTAAATCATTATTTACTTGATTTTCCAACTCCTCAACACTTTCGCCAGAATATAATAGCACAGTATCATCTGCGAATGTGAAGTATCTACCACTTAAATTTGCACATCGTAAACTCAACACATATAAAGAGTATAGCAGTGGACCAAGGACAGATCCTTGAGGCACCCCACAAAAATTTTCTAAATCACAGCTTTTATTGTTGTTAATATTGACATACTGTTCCTATTGACTAGATATGACTTAATTAAGTTGAGAACCTTACCTCTAAATCCCATATATCCAAGTTTTTTTAATAATTTCTCTAGGCAAACCACATCAAATGCTTTGCTGATGTCCACAAATACAGCAATAACCAACTTATTATTATCTAAAAAGGTTGATATCTTATCAGTTAGATCAACGGTTGCACTTAAGGTACTAACTACTATCTCTTATAAAGCCATATTGATACAAATCTTTTTCTATATATTTGTCTATAAATGACATCATCCTAGATTTTATCACAGTTTCAACAATTTTTGAGAACGTACTGATCACTGAGATGGGTCTATAATTATTCATCAAGTCTCTACTACCTGCTTTAAAAATTG